>CAJQZJ010037357.1:1783713-1795064 GCA_907164525.1 Lophiomys imhausi | reverse complement strand
TACATATTTTGACATTTCTATAGACTTTTATGAAGTGAAACACATTGGGGTCTTCTAATCATCCATTTTAGATAAAAAAAATATGCAGCATGCCAGATTATCCCAGTTCACTGTTCTAAAAGAGAGGTGTTGTTTTTTTTTTTTTCACTGTATCTACATGGTATATTTTAAGGAGTCGTCTGATCCTTTCTTTTAAAAACATTTTTCCTAAAACTCTAAATCTGTCAGCTGCTCCAATTTTTTTTAAGTTGCATTTTTGACTTGTCTTGTTGAGCCAGCATAAAAACTGCTGCTGTTAATTCCATATCACAGTGACCAGAATATGGCTGCTTCAGGAGGCTTCCTTGTACTTCTGATCCTACTTCCTCTGCCTGCCAAGTGCTGACATTATAGGTGTGTACAACCACTATTGGTATATGCTGGGACTTTGTGCATACTACGCAAGCACTCTGCCAGTTAGCCCAGCCCAGGTCGTTTCTTTTACACTCGTCTTTCTGTGTTTAATACCTTCTCATTGTTTCGACCTGGCTGCTTTTCCAGCTCAGCAATTTGCCCATTTGACTAACATGCAGACATGCTATATGCAATTCAGAGGCAATCAAGTTTGTAAATTTGTGACAGCAGAGGATTTGACTCCGATTATTATTACAATGTAAGATTTTGCATAGTAAGGTCTTTATTATTTACATTATTACTAATGGCAGGAGCCAGTGGAGGGGAGGTTGGGAAAGACATTGCCATTTTTTTCTTTTCTGAAAGAAAAGCTGATGTTACCTGTGTTAATTGACCATTTAAGGTTAGGCAATAAAATATCCCTTTATAAAAAAAAAATAAAGGTTTCTCTTCTTAGAACAGGTAAATGGTGGGTGGAAAAGATAGGTATGGGAGGGGTGCCACACATTTATCAAATACTGGAGTGTGATAACACTGTAACCTGTCTGGCAGACTTGAAGATATTCTAAAGAGAAATGTGTGTTTCAACCTGATTAATTGACTATCAAAACAGTGGACCCCAAAGAACTGGGAATTTCCCCAGGAATTTCATGCTGGGAGAAGGAAAAGCCATCAGCCAGAGGGGAAGCTTAGTCTGCAAAGAGATTGCACACAATTATTACACTTGCTAGAATACCTTATAATTCAGATAGTGATAGGTCATTGGTAGGTGGAACCATACCTTGTCCAGGACTGCTTAGATATGCAAATCCTTGAGCCTATATTTAAACTTTGATCTCACATCAGATCCCTGACTGGCTTGGGGGATACTGGATCTCTTTGTCCCTCTTCACATTGTGGCCACATTGAATACATTTATCTTTTTCTGCTTTCCACTTCTAATTTGGCTCTTTTAATTGGCTTTTAGAGGGTAGGTGGCAAAACCTGACTTGGCACAATTATAAACTCCCCTAAATTTGATAACACCTTATGATACAAGTGTGTGTGTTTTGTGGGGGATGGGGTGGATCTGTTGGGAATGGAGCCCAGAACCTTGAATACATACCAAGTAAATGTTCTAACACTGACCATGGCCAGTCCTATATTGTGATTTTTTTTTTTTTGGTTATTCGAGACAGGGTTTCTCTGTGTATCCTTGGATGTCCTGGACTCTTTTTGGAGACCAGGCTGGCCTTGAACTCACAGAGATCCACCTGGCTCTGCCTCCCGAGTGCTGGGATTAAAGGCATGTACCACACTATGCCTGGCTACTTTGTGAGTTTTGACATTCTGCCTTTATAGCTGGGGGAGGCGGGGCATGAGCTAATAAGAATATAAAATAAAATTTCATGAGATTTTTGAAAATTGAAAAGGTCATGACTGTCATGGTGGTGCATGCTTTTAATCCTAGCTCTTGGGAAGAAGTAACATGTGGAATCTGCTATGTACTAAAACCCTATCTCAAACAAAACAAAGCAAACAACCAGCAGGGCAGGGCGTGGTGGCACATGCCCTTAATCCTAGCACTTGGGAGGCAGGGGCAGGTAGATCTCTCTGAGTTTGAGGTCAGCCTGGTCTACAGAGCAAGTTCCAGGACAGCCATGACAAGAGAGACAAACCCTGTTTTGAAAAACCAAAACCAAAAACCCAAAAGATAAACAATGAACTTGAGTTGGACATTTGACCAGTGGAAAGCAAGCAGGAGGTCTAGATGCTAAGTATAGACTAACTTAAATAAAGCAGGTTATTATAAAACCTAATAGATAAAGAGCGGCTTTAGGAAAGAGAACACTGACCAACAGAGGAATAGGAGGCTTTCTCTGAGGGAGGCTTCAAATTCATCAGGGTATATTAGGAAACTGAGAAGTCTGGGTAGAATAGGGTCGAAACTTCTAAGTCAGAAAAGGAAAAAGAGCAAAGCTGTAATTTGTTAACTTTTTAATCAGAGATACTTAACTGACAGACCTGAGTTGCTTTACATATAATTTACCTTTAAAGTATAACAAACATGCAATAAAAGTGTAAAGTGCATTAATCCAAAGTATACTGCTCATTTAACATTTTCTGTGAATATGCAGCTCATGACAGAACGAGTCTAGTACATTTCTAGCATTTCAGAATCATTCTTGCCCAGTCTGTTCAATATTCATCTCAACTCCATCATGAAGATAAGTTAAATTGCTGTTAAAACAATAACAAAAGTTAATCCACTGCTTTTGTCTGGTTTTAAGATCAATATAAATAATATCACACAATAGGAACTCTCTGGTGTATATCTTCTTTCACAGGTTGCAGAATTAGTAGTTCCCCTGAATATATTGAGTGATAATTTACTTGTTTCCTGTTACATCTTTTGATAGTGTCTAGGATTTGGCGAAAATGAATAAAGCATCTTTGAACATTCTTGTTTGTGTCCTTTGGTGCATATTTCCACTCAGTTCTCTAGACGTAAACTTAGGAAAGTGTGTGGTACTCAGCATTGAGCTTTAGAAGACGCAGCCAACAGTTTTCCAAAGTGGTTGTACCAATTTAAATTCTATCAGTGGTGTGTAAGAATTCTGGTTCCTCTCTACATTTGAAGTGACACATTTCTTTGAGGCACATACTGTATTCTTTGCTTCTGGGGCTGATCCATAACTATTGAGCTAAAGTGAATCTCGGCTTCCCAAGCAGGAGACTATAGTCACACATCAGTTTTATTCGAATTTTACCTATTTTTTATGAGGACACAGTGGAATTTTTATAGGTTTAAATATATATACTTTAAAGCTGTACATGGTGACACACACCTTTAATCTCAGCACTTAGGAGGTGGAGGCAGGCGGATCTCTGTGAGTTTGAGGCCAGCCTGGTCTACAAAGTGAGTCCAGGACAGCCAGAGCTATTACACAGAAAAAGCCTGTCTTGAAAAACCAATATATACACACATACATACACACACACACATATATATACACACACATATATATAATTGCGATGAAAAATATATACACATGAAATTTATTATTTAAGCTATTTTCTCCAGTATATAGTGTATGGCATTAATTACATTCAACTTGTTACATAACTACTCATCACACGAGTTCTTAAAAAAAAACTCCAATAACTATAATTCCTTATCCCATGCTATCATGGCAACCAACATTCCAGTTTCTATGTATGAATTTAACACTGTAGGTGCTTCATGCTCGGATTGTTTTCTTCTTTCTTCTCCTCCTCTTCCTTCTTCCACTTTCTTCTCTTCCTCCTTTTTGTAATAGCTTATATCAGTTAGAATACTGCCTCACGGTCTGCCTATATTGTAATGCTTGCTGTTAATACATTGTTTATGCCTGTAATATCATGGTAGCTATTCATTTGTCCATAGACTCTTGAGTGGTGCCACCTTTTGGCTGTTATGAATAACGCTGCTGTACACATAAGAATACAGATATCTCAAGACTCTACTTTCAGTTCTTTATATACATATATGTATTTATATATACATACATACACACATATACACAAAGTAGAGTGTCCAGAAGAATTGTATTTTTACTGTTTTAAGGAATTGCTCTATTGTTTGTGTAGTGTTTAGACCATTTGATTCTGATTTCTCCACAGCTTTAGTAAAGCTTATTAATTTCTGTCTTGTCCCCCCAGTAGTACCCATTCTAATTAGTTTGAGGTGATCTTTGTGGGTTTAAAAGGCATTCTTGTTGAATAGTGATGCTGAATGCTATAGATACCATTGACATTTGTGTATCCTTCGTGAATGCCTGTTCAAATCTTTTGCTCCCTTTTGTTTTTTAAGGCAGTAGCTCAGACTGGCCCTGCACTTGACATGTAACTCAGACTGGCCTCCAACTGTCCCTGATTCTCTTGTCCCAGGCTTTCAAGTGCTGGAATTAAAGGCATGAAGTACCATGCAAAACGCTTTACTCATTTTTGAATCCCCCTTTATTTTATTGTAAGAAAAATTATATTCTGCTTGTGAGTCCTTTGTCAGATGTATTTCTGGGTTTGGGGTGGTGCTCACCTGCAATCTTATCACTCAGAAACTGGAGGCTGGAAGATTGTTAGTTCTAGGACAGCCTGGGCCACTAGTGATACCCTGCTTCAGAAAAACAAACAAAAAGGCTCTCTCTTCCAATCTGTGGTTTGCCCTTTTGTTCTTCACATATCTTTTGATATTTTTGATAAAGCCCACTTAGTTTTTTCATTTATTTTTCTTTTATGTCTATTGCCTTTTGTTCTGCCTAGGAAATCTTTGCCTACTTCAGAATTCTTTTTATTTTTAAATTTTATTTTTTGAAACAAGGATTGACAGTGTAGTTCTGGGCTGGCTTCTAACATGAGCTGATCCTTCTGCCATAACTTCCTGAATGCTACGTTTACAAGCATGCACCACCATGATGGCTTTGTATTGCTTTTAAAGCATCTCATTGACTATTGCTGGATGCCTGGGTCAGCTGCAGACGATCAGGAAGAAGTCTCTGCTTAGTGTTGAGGTCCCTGTAGGTAGAGTGGAATTCTTTGATGAGCAGGTGACAATTCTCTGAAGTAACAAGCTTGTGCCAGCACAGTGTGTACTCATAACTAGCCCTTGCCACACAGATACTGCATCCCCTAAGCTTGTTGTTGTTTTTTAACTGGTGTCATCAAGGTCTGGCTACTGGCCCTGAAATCCACAGGGCGGTTTTTTTTTTTTTTTTTTTTTTAAGCTTTTTAATTGCTGAAGGCACATGAAGATCTTCTTAACTACAGTGTAAGTCAACCTTTATCTGAAACACTTGAGTCTAGAAGTACTATTGATATTTTAGGTTTTAGAATATTTGTCCCTACCTAATGGGACCTGAGTTTAAGCATGAACCTCATTTATATTTATATAAGTTATTCACACTGCTTGGTTGCAATTTTGAACATTTTTTTCTTTTTTCTGTTTTTTTTTTTTCAGTGTGTCTGTTTTGACTATGTCATGATGTGAGGTCAGGCATGAACTTTTTCATATTTTGAAGCATTCTGGTTATGGATTGGGGCTGATGAACTTGTACAAGCACATTTCAAATATGTGCCCCAAGGTCACAACTGATATATATTTCTGTAGTAGGTAGCATAAAAATGTTTTTAAAAATTGTATGCGCCCTGCCCATTTTCTTGGTTCACTGAGTATATTTATAACTCCAGTGCTCATGAGGCAGAAACAGGAGGCTTAGCCCAAGTTTAAGACCAGCCTGGTCTAATGTGTGAGACCCTGTCTCAAATCAAAATAAAACAATGAAAAATGATCAATGTTGTTTCCCCTGAACATAGACACTGCTATTTGTGTGGTTCCTATTACTGTCATTGATTCATTCAGTTCCTGGATAGAGTGGAAGGAACCCACGGGGAAGACTGATAACTACAGAAGAGAATGGGCAAAATGAATGCCTCAAGGCTTTCATCTGTCTCCAGTCACCATCACTGATATCTGGTGGTACTTTTTTTAGACCCTGAGATTTTAATTGTCCCCCTGCACACACCCCAGGATTTTGTCATCTATTAGCTTTTTGTTTTCTGCATTTTTATATTTTCTCTGAGTGTTCTGCATTCACACCTTCACTCTTGTGTTTTGAACTAACCTTTTCCCCTATGTTCTTAAGATAACCCCCAAAATTCTAACCCTGAAGAGGTCCAGATGGGTGGATCAGAGGTTTGAGGCCAACCTGAACTGTATAATAAGACTCTATCTTTTTGGTTTGGTTTTGTTTTTGAGACAGGTTTTCTCTGTATAGCCTTGGCTATCCTGGAACCCACTTTGTAGACCAGGCTGGCCTTGAACTCATGGAGGTCCACCTGCCTCTGCCTCCCAAGTACTGGGATTAAAGACCTGCACCACTGGTCTTTACACCTGGCCATTATAGACAGTTTCAAACTGCCATGTGGGTGCTGGGATTTGAACCCGGGTCCTTTGGAAGAGCAGCCAGTGCTCTTAACTGCTGAGCCATCTCTCCACTCCATCTGTTCTTCCTTAATTAATCTACTCACTATGCTTCCAGGGTTCCAAAGTAGAGACTTGGCATGGTTCCTTATCTTCCCACACAACTTTTATCACCCTCATAGCCCATATTTAGTTGGTTGTCAAGTCTCAAACTTTGCTGTTATGTCTGAAGCATCTTTCAAAGACATCTTCTCTCCCCCTCGACAGTGTAGTAGTGGCTTTCCAACTGGTCTCTCTGAATTGGACTCTGGCCTCTAATCTGTCTTCCACTTGTCATCAGCTTTCTTAAAACAGATCTAATGATTCCTTTTATTCCTTTAGGACAATTTGTAGCACTCAGTATTGCAAGAGGGATTCAAATTCCACAGCAAGATGTACAATATGAGATCCTTCAGTACTTGCCTTCCATCTGTTTTCCTGCTCCATCATTTACCATTTCCTCCCTACACTCCATCTGTCCTAAAATATTTACCATTCCTAGAACATTCCTAGAATTCCTTCCTGTATCTGTTTTGTATCTCTGTTTTCACTCTCACTCTTTCTTCTACTTTGCCTTCCTTTCCTTCTGCTGAGGAAGGAACCCAGCTTGTGTATGATAGGTAAGTACTCTACCACTGAGCTTCTCCCCAGTACCAGTCTTCTTGTCAAAATGGTGTTTGGCTTTTTAAAACCAGCTCAAATGTGGCCTCCTTTTTAAAGTCAAGGTCTCACCTGGAACTTGGTATGTAGCTCATCGTGGCCTTGAACTCATCATCTCACCTTTGCCAAGGCTATAATTATAGGTGTGTAATACCACACCTATTCTAATGTCTTTTGGGATCATTTAGTCCTCCTAAGTAGATTGTGTTACTACTACTGCTTTATGTGGTTAGAGGAAATGACTGGAAATGCAAGCACTGTTCTGTGTTAATCTTTGTATCCCCAGTTACTACCTGCTCAGCCCTTGAAATAGTGAGAACTTAATTCATGTTTATGACATGACTTGATGAAGTATCCATTCTTTATGATCTGAGTTAGATTTTACCGCTTAATGAACCATCAGACTACTAAGTTTAGTTAGTGATTTGGAAACCACACCCCTTAGTAAGATCCTGATTTTAGGAGTAGGCAATTTGGGTAGCTTGCAGAGGCTAGGGGGTTCTTTGGAGCTGGGTACATCTTCTGATGTTCACTTGGGACGTGGGTGGCTTGGAGGATGACTCTTCTGGCCTCAACTACTTGTTCTACATGCTCTCCAGTCTGTAATCAGGTAGCTCAGGCTTGTTCACATTATGTGGGGTGGGCAAGGTTTTAAGATAGTACCAAGGCTTCCTGTACATGAGGTCTAGACTTGAAAGCAATTACTGCTGTTTGAATGAAATCTGTTAGCCAGAGATAGTACCAATAAAGAAGATGAGAAAATAGATCGAATCTCCTGATGAAGGTAACTGCAGTCCTGTGGCAAGCAATCCGAGTAGAGAGAGAGTAATAATGGAAGCTATTGTTTTGTAATCAATCTCAGGAATTAAGACTAAGAGATACGACTAGGCTGGAGCCAGATGTTTTGCTTCACTGTTTCCCTAGTGTGGTGGGCAGCTTTGATTTAACTCATGGGCCTAATTGTGCCTAAAGTGAGCCCAAGAAGGCCTCATGGCTGATATTTCTTTCAAATTCTCATCTTCTACAAAAATGTCTCCAGTCTCTCTTTTGGCCTTGATGTCCCAGGCTGAAGTGGAAGTATCACTTATGGTATGGAGTGAGGAAGGAGTTCCTTAGTGTTGTAGAAAGGAGCACCAACTTTCTTTTGCCCCCTACAATCTGGAAGCAACTGTAAAGCCCTAAGCAAAGAGAACTTTGCTGTGGTGGAGTACCCTCTAATACTGGCCATTGATTTGCTTTCTTGACTTTGATTTAAAGGTCATTTTCTGAGAGAGTGTCAGGAAAAGCTGTACCTGTATGAAAATATCTGCTGATGTTAATGGTTTACTGATCTTAAACTGTTGGGTGTTTTTCAGCCGTTAAAAACTGTTGGAAGTTGGCAACATGAATTTAAATGTTTCTGATTTGCCTAATCACTATTCAAGAATCCTTTTGAGGATTAGGATAAGTCTGCATAGATCTATAATAGGAGCCTGATATGCTAAAGTATACATGAAGTGACTCTGGTTTTGCATCGAGTAAACTAGTCCTGCATAGTTTCTTCTAGGACTCGGCTTCAGTACATATCTATGTACTTTAGTAGAATTGTTGGAAGTAGCTAAAAGAAAGCAGATACTGGACTAGGATGTAGATCAATGGTACAAGACTACCTAGCATGCTAGAGGGCACTGGATTCAACCTGTCTTAAGATAAAAGGCTAGGCATGGTGGTACATGACAATATCCCAAATAATAGCATGACAGACATGGAAGGATCATGGTTTTGTGGTCAGGTTAGGCTACATAGAGAGATCCTATCTCAGAAAAATGAAAGCAGAAACATGTATGACATTTACCTCATCCACGCCCATTTCTACAAATTATAGAGATGCAGATGGACAATGAAAGTCATGGAAAGGCATAAAGGAATGAGAGACACTTAAAGGGAGGGCGATTATACCCTTCATCATCGGGTGGTGACCTTACTACTCAACACTGGGGTAGCTGGAGCCAAAACAATCCACAGCCTGTTTATTCTACCCAAATCACAAACTGTGTTGCTTGTGGATACGTGCGGAAATTTAACCATGGCATGAGGGTATGCCTGATTAATCCCAGTACTCTAGAGATGGAGGCAGGAGAGTGATAAATCCAGTTTAGGTTATAGTGAGACTTTGTCACAAATAGAAAATAAAAGAATTGTAACTTACATTAACAAAATAAGTTCTCAACATTTATTTTGAATGTTTTGAGACAGGATGCCAGGTCTCAGCTGGCCTCAGACTTGGTGTGCAGCTGAGAATAACTTTGAACTGATCCTCTGGTCTTCATCTCCTGAGTGCTGGGATTATAGACAGACATCACCTCATCCCCAGCCTTCAACAGTTTTTTTTATAAAACATGATTTTAATTTTATTTTTTAGAGAACAAAATCTTACTACTTAAATCTCTCTATGGCCATCTACAGATCAGTTTTTATTGGATCTCTCATTAGCTTTTTTAAGATTATAGATTCACATGACCATGATTCAGTATTTATAGAGATTCACAATAATTCAGTTAAAAGATCAGTATTTTAGTTGATAAGTAGTAGCAAGTAAAATCGAAGTACTTTATTAGACTGGAAAATGGGATATTAAATGATATAGTATTGTGGGTACTCATGTTTTATTTTTCTGAAAGAATACTTAACATGTTGCATAGTAAGAACTCTTCTTAATTTATATTATTGACAGGCATTCATGGTGTGTATGCACCTGTTGATTCTCACTTGTGTGGTCTGTAGGTGTACATATCTATTATGTTCAGTGCGCAGATGATTGTGTCTGTGTACAGTTCCATCTCTGCATCGTTCTTTGCAATTGTTGGCTTATTTTTCTAGGGGTGGGGCAACTGTAAAGAAATCTTTGTTCACCACAGAAAGGACAACAATCGAATGTGCTTTGCAAGGCTGAAAATAAAAGACATCATGGGCAACCATTCACAGAAAGAAAAATGTATTAGTGTGATCCAACCCTCAGTTAACCTTCTACCCCATATATATTCTTACATATCCAAAGATATGTAGCTGGAGTAGGCAGGAGGGAGTGTTTAATAGAGTCTTAGTTGAGAGTCAGATTTTTCCTCTATCATTAGTATAGATGTGGCTATCCTGTGTTCTACTGCTTTCCTTACCACGCATTTGAGGCCAAACTGTTTTGTAGGTTACCACAATAGTCTCTTCCTGCATTTGATGGCAGTGGTCATGTTAAGGCTCAAACATAGCTGTACCATGACAGTAATCTCAGCATTCTAGCAATAGCTATGAGAAAATGGAGATCTATTGGTTGATACACACATAGAGGACCAGGACTGAGTTCTGTCAGAGATTAACAGTTTAGTTGTCTATTATCTACCGCATCCTTTCTTAAAGGTAGCTATAAGAGGAGGCAGAGGCAGGCGGATCTCTGTGAGTTCGAGGCCAGCCTGGTCTACAAAGCGAGTCCAGGACAGCCAGAGCTACACAGAGAAACCCTGTCTTGAAACCCCCCCCCCCCAAAAAAAAAGATAACTAATGAGTTTACTGGATGGCGGTGGTATTTTCAGAAGGCACCTTTGTTAATACTGAGGAGGGTTAATGGACATACTGTCGGGTTTTACATAGAGATTTAAAAATACACATTTAAGATAGGCTATGTGGTAATCACCCTCCTATAATATGAACACTACATTAAATGACATTAAGGATGATTTGCATATTTGGTACTCCTGTCCCCGATTAATGATGCTTGCAGTAAATTTCACCCCCTCCATCAGTGGTGTGGCATTGTCAGTGTGGTTGGTTTCTGGGCATAAGTTCAGTCCTGAGGCTGTTTTGTGTGGCTATTGAGCTGGCTTGTCTACCCAGCAGTCCAGCTGTGTGTGCAGGAGGCTCTTGCTTTGTATTTTGGCAATAACAGCAAAAACAAAATAATAGTGGAGGAATATAATGGAGTCTTAATGAATTTGCTCTAGAGGAAGGGTTTGGTGCTTTCAGCCAGTGCCAAAGCTTCAGGTTTGTGTAAGATAGAAAGAAACATGGTATCTCCCCTTAGAACAGCTGTGTAAGGTCAACTGCTGTGCGCACCAAGGGAACAACTTGTGTCCTAGTGAGAAGATCCACGCAAAATGGGATCATTGTCCTTTCCTTCCATGATGGCAGAAATAACTTGGTTACTGGAGCTCAAATGATAGTTCCAGACCCCACCTTTGTCTACTGTGGCTGGGAAAACCCGGCATAGTCTTCTATGTTTACATGTGTTCTGTAGCCAAACAAATCACACACACACACACACACACACACACACACACACACACACACACAC
>CAJQZJ010037357.1:1757004-1783703 GCA_907164525.1 Lophiomys imhausi | reverse complement strand
CACACACACACACACACACACACACACACACACACACACACACACACACACACCACACACCCAAGAGAAAAGAGGATCATAGGAATTAAAGATCTGGGGCTTTGTGCTCTCCTTTCCCCCAGGAAAATTCTCACAGTGTGTGTATGTGTTCACATGCATTCTTTTAATGATGAAAGATGATACCTATGTGATTAGTTCAATCACATAGCAAATAAGTTCTTAATGTGCTTTATTTTGCATCAGTGGAAGAACATACATGTTTTTGGAAATGTTTCACTAAGAACTTGTATCTTGGGGAAGATAGGATCATGGATATGCCTGGTGCTGGATTCAGGCAGCTAGCTTAGAAGTCAAGAGGCTGCTGCATTGGTTCCCAGTCAGTTTCTAAGTGGCTCGGGTAGCTTAGTACATCATTTTTATTGCTCTGGACTTTGGTATTGCCATTTCTCAAGCAGAGTTATATTCTTATGTCCAGAGTCTCTTCTAATTCTAATAAATGCCAGTTTTAATACTGTGTTTTTTAACGTCCCTGTTACTGGGATTCAAAACTTACAGGGTAGATAAGCTGAGTTAGTAAAGTGCTTGCTGTGCTAACATAAGGACCTGAGTTTGATCACTAGGACTCATGTTAAGGAAAAGCTTGTCTCAAAGTTTAATCTCTGTGCCAGCATCATAGATATTAGTTGTATTTTATTATATTTCTGATGCATCTTATACTAACACTAACATTGTTCCTAAAGGAAACATTCCTAGCTTCAAATTACATCATCCTCTAGAATATCCTCTTTTTCCTATGTTAGGTGAATACAGTGAGCCTTGCACCTTTGGACTTTTGATGCTATTGATATATTGGGGGAGATTCATTACTACATTTTTGTAGCTTCCTGTCCCCTTAAATATTTGATTCTTTCAATTAGTCATGGACTTGGGGGAACACTCCTAGTAAAACCTTTCCTTGGAAATGCTGTGAAACTGTTAAGAGACTTCACACTGTCTTCCAGAAACCCCTAGCCTAATAGCTCAGACTTTTTCTACTGAACACCTGGGACTGAGTTTGATCATTTCCCCTTAGTTACCCCTCCACCTTGCA
This sequence comes from Lophiomys imhausi, assembly GCA_907164525.1. Lineage (NCBI taxonomy): Eukaryota > Metazoa > Chordata > Mammalia > Rodentia > Muridae > Lophiomys > Lophiomys imhausi. The sequence continues at coordinate 1,782,613 of CAJQZJ010037357.1, read as the reverse complement.
TCCTTGTGTGTGTATAGGCTGAAGGGTTCTTCACCTTTTTTTTTGAGATAGGGTCTCCCTCTCTCTCTTTTAAACTTTTATTCTTTTCTTTTTTTTTTGGTTTTTCGAGACAGGGTTTTTATTCTTTTCTTATACGTTACTTCCCTCCCTCCACTCCTCCCAGTCCCTTCCCCCAACTCCCCTCTCTTACAGATCAACTCTTCCTCTGTTTCCCTTTTTAAAAAGTCAGGCCTCCCAGGGATATTCACTGAGCATGCCCTAAAAATGTACAATAAGACTAGGCACAAACCCTCATATCACTGCTGAACAAGGCACCCCAGTAGGAGGAAAAGAGTCCCAAGCACAAGCAAAGAGTCAGAGACATTCCCCAGTCCCCACTCCCACAAGAACATCAAGGTATATGGTATATATAAGGTATGTGTAGAGGACTTAGCTTATACCAATACAGGGTGTGTGTTTGCCCCTTTAGTCTCTGAGTCCCTATGAGCCCTGCTTAGTTGGTTCTGTGGGCGTGTTCTCATGGTGTCCTTGCCTCTCTGGCTCTTACTGCAAAGTACTCTCAAAGCAGTACTTTGTAAACAGTAAACTGTTTCCCTAGCCCTTCTCCTTAGCCTCAGTGTGTACCATAAAGCTTTACTCATTCTTTTCCTTACTGTAAGTCTTCCCTTTCCTTGGCAGACAGCAGTGTGAACCTGGAGTTCCCATATGCCCCAAAGGAAGGAAGTGGTATTATCCAGTAGACCCAGAAGGTTTCTTCTTTCTGATAATTGTGTCTTTGAGTCCCTCTAGTCTCATGTCAACCTCATAGGATTTTCCTGCATAAACTGTCAGATGGGATGTGCAGTTTCCTCATATGAATCATTTCCATGTTCTTATCTATCCCTGAGTCCTCTGTTTAAACATTAAACAGTTTCTAGCTTTGTGATAAAAAGTAATTTTGGTTGTAAACACCTGCTGACTCATTACAGTATATCCAAAGGAGGAAAAGGGGAATAGCTATATGGTATGGTTCTCTTCAAAATATTTTCTTTACGTGCTTTTCAGTATCCCAGGTTTAATTTGTTTAGAAAAACCTTTGTAGGCAGAAGGCGGTAATGAAGGCACTTTCAGCTGATAGATTCCTTATTGCATACATTTACTTCTCCTTATAGTAAAATGAAGCAGGACTGTCATTACAAGCCCTCCCATTTGAGAGGTGAATTTGCTCCTGGGAATTTGAGTACCACTATAAGGTAGTGTACATGGTTTGTATCCATGTAAAGCCAAGCACAAGCCCCTCAGAATAAATTTGAATCACTTCCTTGTTGAGAAACAATTACTACTGTCTGTCTTGAGGTAGGATCTTGCTGTGCAGTCCTGGCTGGCCTCAAACTGGAGACCCTTCTGTCTTAGCTTCTGGAACACATAGTACCACACCTGGCTGTCATGCAGCATTTCAGTTATTTTATTTGAGACTAAGAGTTGGCCAGGGTAAGAAACATTCAGGATTGGTGGAGGTTCTGTATTCTAGTTTTTGGCTTTGCTTCCCATAAGCCTTTTTTCCTGAAAGGAGCTTCTGCTGCTTCAAGATGACACACACCCATACATTTGTTGCTATATGAAGTTCTAAGAAATATATCATTAGGTTACTGTAGCTGTTTTTTTTTTAAACATCTTAAGTTATCTTTAAACCAAGGTGATCTAGCCAAGTATATAGATATATGTACTATACTTTTAGATTGGCAGCCAAAGGTTTGTTTACCGTACCATTGCCACACATTTGAGTAATGCATTGTGTTAAACTGAAGACTGCAAGGAATTCTTGGCTTGCATTTTTAATACACACTTCCTTGTAGGTCAAGTGACTGCTTGTTTCTTAATCCTGTCTTAGTCCTTCAGATTTCAGTGAACCATTTATCACTTGGAAATTAAGGTTGTTCTTGGATTTCAATAAACTATAGTGTCAGTATCAAATCAGAAAATAATAGTATGCAAATTTGTTTAATTCCTTTAAATTTCGTGTGACACCAGTGGGAAACAAGGCAGGGTATGACAGTGTCTTAAGAAACAGAATAAACCTAAATCAAAAGAAATATTAATGAATTTTGAGGACTTAAATTCAAATCTGGGCTTGTTATTCATCTTCTGTGGGATCTTGGGCAATTCTTCCACTTTTTAATGTTTTTATTTTATTTTCTGTGTTGAGTTGTTCTGCCTGCATATATGGGTGCACCAGATGGGTGTCTGGTGCCTGCAGAGGCCAGAAGAGTGGGTCAGAGTCTGTAGAAGTGGAGTTACAGACTCTTGTGAGCTGCCATGTGGGTGCTGGGAATCAAACCCAGGCCCTGGAAGAGCAACCAGTGCTCTTAACTGCTGATGGAACTCACTGTCTCCTATCCTCCACTTCTAAAAGCCTTAGATTCTTCAATTGGACAAGAGATGGACCAGGTAAAATAGTCTTTCGTTTCAGAGCTGCTGTGGAGATTGAGTAGCACCTCTTCATGTGTGAAGACTCTTTCTAAACAGAAAGCTGTAAAAACATCAATTATCGGATTAATGATGCAGCCCTTGTCAGCAGCAGGCATCTGTTTGTTGTGGCTGTCACTGTCAAAAGCAAGATGTGAAAATAGCCCAAGAGTATTTCAATTATATACACCTTGACATTCATTCACACCTCAAGTTTTTTGTTATTTTGTTTTGGTAGTCCAGCTGACATGATTCAAATTACCAGCTGTCTTCCTGGAAACCACTGAAGCAGAGGGCCAGAAGGGATAGTAGAAGCATATTTTTCAATTTGTCTCTTCAAAGATGCAATTTAGGAAGTCTAGCTGACTTGCAGAGGTAATAAGGGATGCTCCATGGCAGGGAACCACTAAGGGAGTTGCAGCTTCTGTTCTTAGTTGAAATCCTGTTTGTGTAGTTACTTAAGAGCTTTTGTTTTGTTTAAGACAGCATTTCTTGACTTAAATTCAGGGTCGAGTGTTAGGATTTATAGACATCCACAGCATTTACACTATTTTAGTCAAGGATCCCCACAAAAATTCTTTGGTGTTGAAATATTAGGTTTCTCCTCTTCCTTTATACTTCATAGCACTTCTCCCATTCTGGTAACAGCACTTCTCTCTCACCAAAGAAGATTGTCCTCTTCTTTTAATCATTTTCCTAATACCCTATGTGGGCCCAGTGTAATCATGTGGGACTTTAAAAGTGATTTGTGCTATCAGAGCCCTCCTGTCTAAGAACTGCTAAGAATCTTAAATTGCCTTGACTATTATCTCTAGTTAATGCCTCATTGATGTCCTTCCTCTACGAGATATGACTACATCTGTTTTCTCTGATATTAGCTATATGTAATTAAAGAAAGCTTGAACAAGTCAGGTGCTCTGTCTATATTGCCTTGTTTAACGTGCTAAATGGGTCAAGAAGTAGATAGTAAATCCTTTTATGAATGAGGAAACAGTACAGAGTAGTTAGTTTCCACAAGGTCATGCTGCTAGCAACCAGTGACCCTGAAGTTTTATTGTATAATAAAGAAAATTCTGAGGTGTGGTATTTGCACTTTTGCCAAGGCATGCTCACAGTTTATATGGTCTAAATCTGTATTTTACAAAGTGACCCGCACTGCATTTTGAGAGTTGAAGACAAATGCGTATATAATCGAAACAGTATGACTCTAATACACTTGTAAGGGAGGACAAAATAAGATTAATTCCAGCAAAAATTTAATCCTTTTTTTTCTTGTCTGTGCATGTGTATGTTGCAGTTTCCCATAGCGGTAATCACAGTGGCCTGCTTTTTAAATTTTACATTGTGTGTTTTCTCATGTTGTTAGGTGTCTCTCTAATTATATTCATAAATAACCCATAGGTTGTTTCAGAGTTTTATTTTGTTAAAATAATACTGAACAAACTAGCATCTGTCTGGGACACGCTGTTCAACAAGGAAAAGAGGGTGTCAGGATGATTCAGTTCAAATCAGGAAACTCTGTAGTAAAACTGATAATTTCATCTGCTACCTGGAGGGGAAAAGATAATCAGGTAGAAAATAAAAATATAATTGAGTGATACCTGAGAGAGTGGTGGCATGCATCTGTAATATTAACACTTGTCGTGATAAAGCAGGAGCATGGCAAGCTTGTGGCTAGTCTGAGCTTCATAGTAAAAATTGTCTCAAAAAACAAAACAAAACAAAACCAAAGTAGGGGCCAGCAAGATGTCTTAGCAGTAAAGAAGATGAGGATAAGTAAAGACTTATCCTCGTCTTCTTGTCTCTTTTCTCCTGACCACTTGACAAAAGCAGCAGCGGCAGGAGCCAACAGGAGCAACAGCTACATTCTTCTTCTTTGGTGTCCCCCCCGGCCCTCTCCGGGCTCTCCCATTTATACCCTCTCAAGAGTCCCCAGAGATAAACTTTGTGCAGCTGGCAAAGATCATGTCCCTGCTAGTGTACACACGGGGCAAGAAGTCTGCTACTGTAGACAATCTGAAGCAGCCCCATATCCCAACGTGGGATTAAAACAAAAACATTCACATAGCATAACTGGGTTTTTAAAGAAAACAAAACTCTCACTACAAATACTGAGAATTTATAAATAATGAAAAATGACAGAAGTCTAAAATCAAGGTACTGATTGATCATCGGGGGGGGGCATGTTCTCTTGCTCCTTAGTTGGCACTCTCTCTCTTCATTCCTACATAGCTTAAGACAAAAAGGTCCAACAGGTGCCAGGAATGCTGATAGCTTACATGATAACAATACTAATGGCCTAGTCATCCCAAAAGGGTCCACTTCGGAATTCAATTTTTATTTGGGTCAACGTTTGGAAGGACACTGCATTGAAATGATCTCAGATGATTGTTACAGAGGCTCTGTTATTTGAGGGGTGATCTAAGGATCAGATTCTCCCAGTAACTTGTTAGATTCTTTTTTGTTATATTATTTTGCATATTTCTGCATTTAACAACATCCCTAAGAACATCATTTGCATATTAAGTTTGGGTAGCATGGTTATAGGTGGTCCTTAGGAAACATTTAAAAGTTTTGATGTAGGAATTTGAACACAGGTCTTGGATTAACTCCAGCAATGTTTTGGTTTTGATTTATTGAATACTTGCCTTTCTTGCCTGTCTCTTGTTGTCTAGCCTGGACTGGCTTGGAACTTGCTATGTAGCCTAAGCAGAGTCATCCTTCTGCCTCAGCCCCTCTCATGCTGGATTACAGATGTATCATTCATTGTCTGCCTCTTTCAATATGATTGTAATAAATGCCTGAGTTAATATTGTAAAAACTTAATATGGACAATATTTAGAATCAGGCATAGTTAGAACAGTAAGAATTTAGAAGCAGTTTAAAAGAAAGTTTTAAGATGGTGTTACTTAGAAAGTTAATTTCTAATTCATATTGGTAGGCTCTGGCATTGTTTGGTTTACTGGAGCACTTCATTTTATAAGAGCAGACTCAGCTGTCAGAGTCGCTTAACACACAATGCTCTGAGTCTTTGAAACAGATCTATTCAGTTTTGAACTAGAGAATAAGTATTCGTCCCTTGTGTTTGGTAGTAATCATGTTCCTGTTTTCTCCGTGTTGATCTGGATCAGGAGACCTAGCTCAAAGAGAACAGTATGGACACTGAATGAAGTCAAATTTGAAAATTCTTTACCCATTCTCAGATGGGTAAAGATGCAACCAACCTAAAACCATTTGCTTGGTTTTAAGGCAAACTGTGGAATGTGGAGCCAAATTGGTATCTGTCTGGAAACAGCTGCCTGTGGGTACTTCTCTGTTACAAAGACAGAGCTTCCCAGGTACCAATAATGATAGGAAGTTTTTTTGTAGGTGTACATGTATTGTTGAGAAAAGAACTCTACACATCTTGCTTTTTTTTTTCTTTTAAAAAGGAGTCCAACTAACACTGCCAAATTATGTTTATATTAAGGCCCTGACTATTGGTTAAGTGACCTTTGCTGCTTTGCACATCTGCTTTAATTCTTCCAGCTAACAAATCCTTTTCAAAGTCCTGAAGGTGAGGATCTTAGCAGATCCTGGTTATATTGTACAAATGTATAATTTTATCACTCACCTGTGTGTTGTCTTCTTTTTTTATTTCCAAGTCATTAGGAATTGACCCTGGAGGGCTTCGTATATGCTAGGGGTATACTCTACTCATGTATTGTTCCCCATCCCCAGGGCATATTTTTATATATCTCACAGATATATGATACTTCCCCACAACACAGCCTAATTAGTACTTTCTTAGAGAACTCTCCAATCTCCTACTCTTCCATGGGGCGCCTCCTTTTGGTGAGTTGTGAGCTCTTCACAGAAAAACAGCACGGATTCCTTCCTGAATACCATCCTTAGTATTGACCCTGCCCAGAAGAAATCCCATTATATAAAGAGAGCTATGAACTCAGGGTTCGTTATACTGGGAACCTATTAATGGATTCAACTTGAGAAAAGGCTTTTGCCATACTGATTGTCAGCCTTCTTTTTCACCCTTTACCGTCAATAGACTCCAGTGAACATTAAAACAGGGAAAGTAAGTCATAAAAGTTTGGGAGACATTTAGTCGTAATTGACATATTGCGTCATTCACTATTCAGTTTGTCTGCCTGTATATGTCTTAGAATATATATGTGTATCTACGTCTCTAATGTGCTCACACATGTGAATATATAACTTATTTGTGCTCTCATTCTTGAAGAAGTTAGTGAGCAGGGACTGCTATTGTTTCTGTATTAGCACTTTGTATATTTGAATCTCTCATCAAACTGAACAGTTTTCTTTGGACAGGCATTAGTCCATTACTTAAGAATTAGGTTGTAACCAGAATTACAAGCTAGAAAACCTGTACATGAAGAGTCACATCCACTTTATTGATTTTTCACTTAAATTATTTATTTCTGGGTAGAATATGCTAATAAAGCACACCCATCTACCTAAAGTGCATTGATTGGAGTAACTGTTTCGGTAACAAACAAGTTCTTTTTGAGAGATACTCTAAAAATCCAAGTAAGGAGTATACTCTTGTAACTGTTGTCAGGAGATAGAAAACAGAAGCACTAAATAATCAGGCTTTAGGCATATAAACAGGGAATTAATGGTGTTAGTGTAAAAAAATCCAGGAATAACAAACCCATTTAACAAGCTAACTGCTGGAGCCTTCCGCAGTCTGCTTGAATGAGGATAAAGAGATGTGTTACTCTTTAGAATTGACAGATTTGGGACACATATAGCACAAATAGTGCTTCAGAGACGTTCAGAAATGTGGTATTCAGCTAATTGTTTCCATAGCTTAAATATATATATATATATATATATATATATTCATTCCTTAGATGTTGCAAATTATCCTAAATGCTGTGAGCTGTTTGAACAGATTTGTGTAGTTGCTGGGTGCAAAAATCCCTAGAACAAATGACTGGGAAATGATACCAGGGAAGGAAAACATTGCTATAGTAACAACTTATTTTCTATAGGATAAATTTGGAAAATAAAGCAAGAAGCAGTGAAACTTGAGAAGAAATGATTCTTGTACAAAAATGGAAAATAAGGGAAGTAAAAGTCATATATGTCTCCTTCCTTCCTTCCTTCCTTCCTTCCTTCCTTCCTTCCTTCCTTATGTTAACACTTCCTTCCACAGTGTTATGTAGCTCAGGCTACCCTGAAACTCACTAGGTAGCTGAGGATACCTCTGAACTCCTTAAATTTTATTTTTCTTCACCTCAAGAGTGATGGGATGGCAGACATGCACCTCCATGACTGTTTTGTGTGGCACTGGGGATGGGATCCAGGGTTTCATGGACGTTAGATAAGCATTCTACCAAGTGAGCTAGCTACAAGCTCTACCAGCCCCATATACTGCTTAACATTAAGGGTAATTTAAATTGTTATGTCTCAAGTGATTTTTGTATTATGGAGTTTGGATAAAGCCACTAAAGAAGTTGAAAATGTCTGAGATGAAGGAATGGCATTCCATTTCTCTTCATAATATGTCAGTTCCATAGTATGTTCTTAGATTGAATATAGCATTAATTGTTTTCCTTTCCTTCTCTTCTATCAAGTAACATTTTTTGGGGGAGCTGGAAGATTTGAACCCAGGGCCTAACACATGCAAGACAAGTGACACTAAGCTACAACCTCAGCCCTGAAGTAACTTTTGATCATGAGATTCTTTAAAACAAACAAATAAAAAACAATCTGAGTCGAGTTATCTTCCACCTGAGATTTCTTTCCCTTTTTAATAGGGTTGGGGAGAGGCCACATAATCACTTTTGATTATGAACTACACAGCACTGCGTGTGTGTGTGTGTGTGTGTGTGTGTGTGTGTGTGTGTTGCTAAGGACTGAACTCTGGTCTTCATACAGTGTAAGCAAGGGCATATCATCATTGGTGCTACATGCTTGCCCGACCTTAGACACCATCCACTCCTAATGTGCTAGTCTCAACTAATTGTACAGTAGCATCACCTAGAGATTTGGTAACCTACTAAAATATAGATATCAGCGCTGCTTTTTGAATTTCTGATGACGTTATTGCCAAGGTAGGACATGGGACATGTCCTTTGCAGTGCACTTTTAAGTTGCCTGTCTTTATAGTGTGCAGTCAGGACTATGACTCCATCTGTGCCCTTTCTACTTAGTCTCAAGTCTCTGTACTCTTCTAAGAGGCATACTCCATTCATTGTGTTGTAGGTGTGTTCTGATGCCCAGCTCCCACACCAGAAAAATGTAATCCCAACACTGGGGAGGCTCACTGGCTTGCTGGCTACCCAGGATAGCTGTGTTAGCCAGTTCCAGGTTTGGTAAGAGACACTGTCTCAAAAGATAACATGGAGCATAATTAAGGAAGATACTTAACATCAACCTGCTGAACCATCTCACCATCCCCGATTGCCTTTTTTCAGATATAGACTAGCAGGGCACTTTTGCTCCAGTCTTTTAAAGTTAGCAAAGGCATTTACTTAAGGGTAATTTGTATGTATTCTAGTTGAGGATTACAGAAGGACATGAATACAAGGAACCCTGGAGTATTGTGGCAAGCTTTGGAGGTAAGTTCTTTTCCCTATTTTTCCCCTGCACTTTTGCTTAATTCCTCTGTTTCTCTCTAATTTATTCTGAATACATTTTCTTCTTGCCTTATTTACTACTTTTTTCATCCATCATCTGAGTCTCTTTTTAAAATAAGTTTTGGTTGAGAAGTCTGTAATGATGTACCTGGCTACGGAAAGGAAGCTGCCAAGCTGAGAGTGAGAGGCATTGGAGCTGTGATCAGGAACCAGTTTGAGAGTTGAACCAGTAAAACATACTGTTGTCTGGTCAACACCTAGTACCTCATTTGAGGTTGATGATCATAAATATAGACAGTAATTGAGGTGACCATATTGGTCCCTCACTGTCCAGAGTACTGACTTGGTATCAAATAACTAGGTTTCAGTAGGGGTTGCGTATTGGCCATTGTAGTTTACAAAGTGAGAGGGGCCAATTTGACATTGAGAACTGAGAGGTGAAGGAAAAGGACCTACTGTATCACATAGTGGGTGCTTTAATGTTTTCAAAGCACTTTTGCATGTGGAACTTGTAGAAAGGCAGGCAGTAAATAGAGTTGAACACAAGACAGACCAGCTCTTTTCTTGTTCAACATAAGAAGAAAGTTTTCTTGTATACATCCACGTTCATATCCTGTCCTTCACAAGCCCTTGTCATGGTGAACCTCCCTTTACTTTTTCCTCTTTTCCTTTCTTCCCCTCATGTATTTCCTTTGAAACTGCCTTCAGTGGTTAATTTGACTGTGATCTCTTTGGTCCATCCTTGATAATTGATTCTCCTCTTTTTTTTTTTTTTTTTTTTTTTTAATCATAGTGAGGTTAGCTCTTTCCAGCATGTAGGAAGGGAAGAGAAGATGGGGGGAAGTGGGTTAGTTACCACATCCATAAGCTGGCTTGGGATTTAAAGCTGTAAATTCTAAATCACCCAGCATGAAAAGTAATCCTCATGAAAGTAGAAAGTACTGGTGGCTGCCCCTGGGGTGTTAGGGACTTGTAGTGATGATCAAGGATATGTGATAAGATAGAAGGAATAAGGCAACAGATTCTGTTGTAGATGGGGTATTGTATTGAAAAATTCAAAGGGCATGGATGTTTATTGAGTGTTCTCACCACAAAAATGCTACTAGATGCATGAAGTAAGGCATTTAGTAACTACAGTTAACCATTATGCAGGATGTGTACTTTAAAATATGGTGTTGTACATGATAGATAACATAGTTTTATCTGACAGTTTAAAACATTTAAAATAAATAAGACATACACATTATCCCCTAGATGAGCTGTGAATGCTCTAAGCTTCTGGTGAGGAGCTTTAGGTAAGGTTTCTTGTGATATGGACAGGAAAATGGAGAATTATTATCTCCAACTCCTTTACCCTTGTAGGTTTTTTTTGTTTTGTTTTTGTTGTTGTTATTTTTGAGACAGTGTCTTAGCTATAATTATGATGGCCCAGGCTGGGCTTGACTTCCGTAGTTTTTCTACCTCAGCTCCCAAGTAGAGTTTATAGTACAGTGGACTTACCCTCTTCTTTACTCAGGGCGTTAGTCCTCATTTCAGAGAGGGCTGTCTATGTGAAAATGTCATGCCTGCTTAAAATGACAAAGTTTGTCTCAAGCAGTAGTTTCATGTGTTTTGTAATGATTTGTTTTGAGTCTTCAAAGCAACTTAATTCTCAGTTTTATCTGCAAAATGAAACCAGCTAAATATCTTGTTTTATTTTTAAATATCAAAATGTTGAGCTGCAGGTTTAATGACTCTATAATGGAGAGAGGTAGTACTTTTTCCCCCCATGACATAAACATAAAAAGTTCAATTTGTCATTTAAGCCATACTGAATGCATGTTGTAGTAATGATTTGTGTTCACCTTGATATACCTTGGATCTCTAGAACTATCTCTTCCTGAAAAATCAAGTATGTGCTTTAAACAAAGCCTCTTCTCCTAATCCCCTGGCAACCACATTCTACTGAGTGTCTACTTTAGATTTCTCATTATAAGTGGAATCATGCATAGTTGTCTATTTCTGACTTGCCTGTTTTAATTGGCATGATGTCCTTTAGGTTCATCCATGTTACTGAAAATGTGAAATTTTTGTCTTTTTAAACCTGAGTGCATTTCCCTCCATACACACTTTGTGCCTGTGTGAATGTGCACACACACACACACACACACACACACACACACACACACACACACAACACCACATTTTCTTCACTCATTTGTGGTGAACTTACTGTTGATTTTTTGCTAAAAATTCCTCTGGAAGCTTTTCTTGGGTAGTAAAGCAACCAAACCTCAAACATAGAGAAATCAAATCGGAGTCATACATGCTGAGAAATGGAATTTCCGTGTGTGATATTAATATCCAGATATTCATGCTTGGAAAATTTGGAAGTCACTCAGCTGAAATCCATAACCATCTCCCCACATGCCTGTTGGGTTCTTCTTAGAATTACATGTTTCAGACTGTTCCTGGCAGAGTGTGTGTGTGGGGAGGGGGTGGCAGATGAAAGCAGTTCAGTTGCTCATTGGAGAGCATGATCAATAGTGGCGTTTTCTCCTCAAGTTGTCTGGGCAAATGGGGCAAAGGGGCAAGGCAGGAATGGGGCTGTTGTAGCCAGGAAAGGATGGATGACCTATGAGCTCATTGGGGTTACTACTGGGATTTCCCATTGGGTGCTATGGGGTTTTCTCACTAATCTATATGGATTATAGCTCCAGCTCACAGATGTGGTGGTCCTGCCTGCAGTGAAAGTTCATGGATAATAGACTCTGATCTGGCTTTAAGCCTGAGAAACGCTGGTACAGAGCCAAAGACAAGGTTTGATTTCAAGGAGCATACGTGTTGGGGGAAGAATCTGAATGACATGGTGTTACCTTCACTGTTTCTTCACTTTGTTGCATTTTATAAGCAAATTGACTAGGCTGGCTCCTATAGCAACTGGGGTCCCTCTTCTCCCAAGTGCTTCAGTGCCTGGCAGATAGAAGCTGTGAGAAGACAAATCCCCCTTTCACCTTCTCTGTCCCTCTGATATTTGGGGATGCACATGTGATGCCACAGGTGCTGGAGGCTCACTTTGTCCTTGTGCTTTGTCGATTAATGGGATAGGGATGACCTCTGAGCTTGGATTGTGCTAGCGCTGAGAATGTCTCCTTCCTGCCTGGACTGCTCTGCCTTTCCTTGTTTCTTCTTTGATGTCCTCCTAGGAAAAAAAGCCAGGTTTTCCTCCCAAGACAGTGGATGAGGGTAAAAAAGCTGCAAAAAGTGCCCAGGGTTAACAGGAGCACCTAAAGGGGCCTAGCTTTGGTGTAGTGAGAAGAGAAGGTGATGTTGTCACACCAAGAACAACATTCTGTAGCCTTGACACCTGATTTGGTCCTGCCTCAGGTGACAATGAGGAGGAAGAAATTGCCTTCTTAAAACCCTCCCAGCTGATAGGATAGTCAGCTAATTTTTATTCTTTAAGTCAGATGAGCATGATGACCAATCATCCTCCAAAGTGAGGGAGATGGGTGGGAGCCATGGGTCCTGTTTACTGATGCCAATGTGTAATCCAGAAGAAACTTCTTCAAGACTGTGTCGTCTCATCATGTAATTCAGGCTGGCTGCAAACTCTCAGCCATCCTCCTCCCTCAGCTTCCAAGTGCTGAGATTACAGGCATGACACACCATGGTCAGCTCAGAACAAATAAAGATACATTTCTTTTAAGGCAATGTCTTACAGTGTAGCTTAGACTGGCCTAGGACTTGGTCTCTATGTGTCAGCCTCCTGAGTGCTGGTATTACAAGTGTGTGCCATCTCTACTAGTTTAAAAAGATAGTTACCAAGTCTCTTTGTGTTGTATTTTATGTGTGTGTCTTTCTAGTTTTTTGGGTTTCGAGACAGGGTTTCTTTCGCTGTATGTCCTGAAACTCCCTCTGTAAACCAGGCTGGCCTTGAATTCAGAGATCTACTTGCCTCTGTTTCCTGAATGCTGGGATTAAAGGTGTGTGCTGCCCATTAAAGGTGTGTGCCCATGTCAGGCTGTGTGTATGTTTCTTTTTGAAAATACATTTGTACGGTTATTCTTCACCCTAACATTGTCAATCTTTACCAAGTTGGAAGAATTGTGAATACGAATATGCCCACCACCTTGATGACTGTCATTTCCTTGTTTTAACAAATGCCCATATGTATATCTCACCATGAATTTCCCATCCTTCTTCATTATCTTACAACTCCTTATTTTGGCCTTTTCTTCAGGAAAGAGACTAGCAATTAATTGGATGTTTTTCAAGGGTTCATGTGAAAGGACTTCTTGCTTTTGCCTTTTGGAGGCTTTTTTTTTTTTTAATCTAAGACATGTAAGGAGAAGCCACTCAGTGTTTCATAAGTAGCAAAAATCCTCCCCTAATTCAATATAGCATTTTCCTAAAGCCCAATTTACAATCCCATGGCAATTAGTGGTGGCATTTATAAACGTTAGGAAAATGGGGAGTTCTCAACAGTACCTTTTTATATATTACTGCTTTCACTGGAGAAGCTTTCATTGCATCATTTGTTTTAATTGTCACACGTTTGCTGTGCCAGACTGCTTAAATGATGGAAAAGGAATCATGGGTGTGGGTAGGTGAAGACGCTGCTCCCAGTCTCTGTGCTGAAAGCGAAGGTAAGGGTTGGAGGAGATTTGGCTTAGCAGATACTTATATCTGAATGTTAGATGCGGTTAGTACAATAGCTAACCTTAAGGATGGGGTCTCCAGAAAGGAAAACTGTAATTTCCTTAGGAAGATAAGATATGTGTGTAGGATGGGTTAGGTAGGATACGGACTTCAAATAGCAGGGAAGCTGGTAGGGAGCCTCCATGGTTAGGGGAGTTTTTCTTAAAATTTTTGTTTGTGCTGGAGCATCTGCTTTGAGGCTTATATACACAAGAGAAAGGATACCCTTCTGGTCTCTAGGTTACTCATAATGGGAGTCCTTTTCTTTCACTCTAGTAAGTTGGCTATGGGGATATGAGGATTGCAGGTCTGGAGAAGACTCTACAGATGAAAAGCTAAGTTGAAGCTGATTTTGTTGGACCTTACTTAACAGAAAAATTTAACAACCATATTTTGGATCATTTTCCATTCCTGGAATAGGGCTATTTTTTTTCCTGTTGAAAAAATAGTACCCATGTACTTCCTATGTGAAGAAAGTGATAAACCATTTGAATATGTAAGTTGTTGCTAATAAGGTTAGAAGAAACAAAGGCTGAACAAAATACACAGAATAAAAGTCTTCAGCCTGAGGGTTACTCCCTAAAAGCCAGGTGTCCCTCTTCTTGGAGAAGCAATGTGGCTGTGACAAGTTGCATTCCTTATATTAATAGAGGCTAGTTCTCTGCTTAGACCACAGACAAACAAGAAAAGCCCAGCAGCATTTCTTGGGTATAGTTACTCATCCTCTCAAATGTTGCAAAATACCAGAGGGAAAGGAAAAGCAGAAAGGGGAGGAGGGTTGGTGGTTTAAAAACCTGGTGACTAACCAACTTGTGCTGAGTAATACTGGTGGACTCAAAATGGGTAACAGTAATGAACTCAGAAGGGCTATAAGTAGAGGGAACTATTTAGAGTTGCTTTTGTATAAAAGGCAGCCAAACTGTTGGTCACAAGAAAGGATTCTCTTTGGAGGAAATTGGGAGTCATTCTTTTCCTCACCACAGCCAAGTTCTATTTCCTTTAAAATTTTTACAAGGCTAGAAATTGTGATCTTCCTGCCTCATTCTTATGAGTGGATCATAGCCGTGTACAACCATGACCAACTTCCAGTTCATTAAAAAATAATCTTTTGAGCCGGGCGGTGGTGGCGCATGCCTTTAATCCCAGCACTTGGGAGGCAGGGGCAGGTGGATCTCTGTGAGTTCGAGGCCAGCCTTGTCTACAAAGTGAGTCCAGGACAGCTAGAGCTGTTATACAGAGAAACCCTGTCTCGAAAAACCAAAAAAAAAAAAATAATAATAATAATCTTTTGTGTACAGGTGTTTTGCCTACATGTGTGTCTGTGTACCAGGTATATACCTGGTACGCTCGTAGGCCAGGAAAGGATGTTGGATCTCCTCAAAATGGACTTACATATGTTTCTGAGCCACCATTTTTGTGTTTGAGATAAAACCTGGGTCCTCTAGAAAAGCTGATTCATGTCCTCAATCCCCAGTTCATTTTCAAGTACTGTAACAGTTTATTCTGTAAAATTAAGAGTTGAACACTTTCCCATTTCATCCAAGTTTAGGCCTTTGGAAATAGGTAGATGAGCAGTGTGAACATTTTCATTTTGATTGGGACACCCTGAAATAATTGAAGTATTATTTTAAAAAATTATTTTGAGTAGTAGAGATTATTTTTGGCTTGGAGAGGTCTCCTGCATCCTGAGAAATCTAACAAACTGGAAAGACCTGCTTGTTGCTTTACATGGAGTTCCTGTCTGGATAGGGTAGGATTTTGAACTCTGTAGGAGGACTGAAAGTTCTCATGTTGGTAAACGTTAAAAGGAATGAGTTTCTTCAGATTGTACGAAGGATGGTGGCACAAAGGAATGTCTTAATGTGTGGAATGACGGGATTGTTGTAAACCTCATCTTAGCATTCTGAAATGATAATGAAACTTGAATCCTGAAAGAAGACATTTCTAGGAAATAAAGCGGAAACCTATTTTGTATAGCCAGTGAAATCATACAATCTATTATGTAAAGAAATGGTCCCTATTTGATGTGCCAAGAATAAGCTAGAGAAAAAAAATTTCTGTTGGGATGAATGAGGCCTTTGGTCACTGAAGAAAACAGAGTGCCAACTAGTGGAGTCATTTCACTCATGCGCACTGCAGTGAGCTGTTTTAGAAGATTTAGATTCTTTTGTTTTGAGGCAAAGTTTCACTGTTTAGCCCTTGCCTGGAATTCCCTATGTATCCCAGGCTGGCCTTGAACCTGCAACAGTCTGCTATCTTTGCCTCTAGAATATTAGGATTACAGACAGGTAACCCATACACTGCCACATGATTTAGGTTCTTAATATAGCATGAAGTACTTTTTTCTCTTGCAGTGTTCATTTTTAAAGATTTCTTATTTTCAACTGATTTTACATTTTTAAAATTGAGTTAATGAAATGTTGGAGAGTTTCTAACTTCCTCAGTAAACCATGATGTACATACACACTTATCACAACCAGGAAATTAACATGGTATAAAAATTCCAGTTTCCAGACTCAATTTAGACTCATGAGTTTTTCCACTTGGTCCTTTTTCTGTTCCAGGACCTTATCCAGGATCTCACAGTGTTTTTTGTTCATGTCTCCTTAGGCTCCAAAATATGAATCAGTTCTTCATCAGTTCAAAGGGTGTTTTGCTAAAAATACTTCTTGGGATTATGGCTCTTGTAAAATTCATTTGAAAATAGCCAAAACTTAGAAAGATGCAAAGGTGTAGTAATAAAGTAAGATTTTTGATCTAAAAATATTTATCCTGTTTGTACACATCTCTCATAGATTTTTTATGTGTTTGCAATTTCTAAGTTTTACTTGTCTTGAAAGTCTCTCATCCTTGGCAATTTTATCATGTTACTTATAAAGGAAATTGAGCCTTTGGGGGAGTGTCACTGGTCTTGTGTATTCCAGCAAGTAGAAAAGGGAAGACATCACAAAGCAATTGCAAAGTAAACTTCAGTTGGGCAACAGTTTTTTATTCTGGTGGTAACCAAAATTGGAAAATAAAAGAGAAGTCTTCTAAAATGACACAGCCCAATGCATTCAATAGTTCCTTTTGAAAATTGGATTTATCCTTTTTTTTAATTTTATGTGTAAATGTTTTGCCTACATATAGATGTACCATTTGCATACCTGATGCCTGTGGAGGTCAGAAGAGGGTATCAAATCCCCTGCGACCAGAGCACAGATGGTTGTGAGCCATTATGTGGGCACTGGGAATTAAACCCAGGTCCTCTAGAAGAGCAGCCAGTGCTTTCAACCACTGAGCCATCTCTCCAGCCTCCAAATATTTTTTTAAAAATACTAAGGTGTATGTTTCAGATAACTAAAATAATTGTAACATTTAAACATACACATTGATGTAGTTATTAAATAGTTCAGACCATCTATTCTAATTGTTCTAAACTTTTACTACAGTGTGCATTGAAACATTTTCGTTACAATTTTTATTAAGCGTCATAACTGACTTTTGGTCTATACCTGTTTTTGTTGTTCCCAAACTGTATTTCAGAAAATAGAATAGTAAATCATGTAAACTACAATTTTGCGGTCATTTTAGTCTTTTGTGGCTTCATTCTTCACAATCCTACATTGTGTAAGACCTTAAGTCTCCAATGAAGACCGTAGTGAACTCTCATGTACCTAAAAGCTGTGGAAAGGCCTGGTATTTCCTGAGGATATACTGATTATCTTTATTGTTCCTCACCTACCTTTCCAAAATGATTTCCATTAAAGGTGATGGTGCTGTATGAAATGAAACTGCCTCCCAGATAAAGAATGACTCAGGAAAGGTCTGGACTAGCTAGCAGAGGCAACTTTGGAAAGCTTGCCATCACTGTGAAGAGAAGGATGGATGCTCGTCAGTCAAAGATGCCAACAGGCTTGGAGCTCCGGACAGCCTGTGAAGCAGCCAAACTGTGGGGGCAGAAAGTTTTTGGCAGTTCTCATGTCTGCTTTCTGTGAATGTTTTTCTTGACTAGGAAAATACAAATGTGTTGTCTTTTCAGAACTGTTTTATTTCTTAGCATATTTTTAATTTGTCTTAACCTATACGCATAAGGCCAGAAAATACTAGAGGCAAACAGACCTCTGGAAATGCCCTCATAGATGTGCCCAGGTGTATGTCTTCTCAGTGTTTTAAGTCTAACCAAATAAAGAATGAAGATGATCACACCCACCCAGGATTAGAACTCTCCTCTCTACCTTTTCTCTCATTCTGTCTCTATTTCTCTCATTTCTTTGTTACCCAAGCAACCCAACTAGGTTGAGTTTCTTGCCACCTGTTCTTATCTTTTTTGGTAATCGTGACTGCTAACTGTTATTCCTGTCAGTTAAGATGGAAGTTCAATGAGGTAGGTCTTGAGGTCATTCTGAAGCCTCAGACAGGTTTCACTGAAGGTTAAGGTCTTACTATAGTCTTTTGCACAAGCGCCCTTTTTGGTATTGCTCCTCATGACAGGCTTGACTCCCGCAGTGCTTCTAATCCCACAAAGTAAACTTACAAGAACCACAAATTATAAAAATGGCCTCTTGGAACACAGGAAGCAAGCATTTCCCAGGCCTCTGTGTGAAAGGCAGCCTCCCAAATGAATCCATTCACACATTGAACTAGGTCATACTCCAGCTTTTGAGCCATAAAAACATTCTGCAGAATTAAGAGAAATAAAGAATCTGCCTATTGTGTTTTATCCTAGTCGAACTTTAAATGTTTGCTTGAGTCTGGATTTTTAGGAAGATAATTTTAACTGTAATGTTCCACAGGGATGTGATGATTTTTCACAAACCTCAGTTTTGACAGTGAGAGTTTATCATTAAGCATTTCAGTAACATTTTGGCTTTTTTTTTTTTTAAAGATTTATTTATTTATTTATTATGTATACAGTGTTCTGTCTGCATGTACACCTGCAGGCCAGAAGAGGGCACCAGATTTCACTGTGGATGGTTGTTAGCCACCATGTGGTTGCTGGGAATTGAACTCAGGACCTCTGGAAGAGCACTAGGCAGTGCTCTTAACCTCTGAGCCATCTCTCCAGTCCCCCATTTTGGCTTCTTTTATATATTTCTCCTCTTCCAGTAAGTAGAAAAATTTATTAGTTCTTCTTGTGGTTGTCTATAATTAAAAATG
This sequence comes from Lophiomys imhausi, assembly GCA_907164525.1. Classification (NCBI taxonomy): domain Eukaryota; kingdom Metazoa; phylum Chordata; class Mammalia; order Rodentia; family Muridae; genus Lophiomys; species Lophiomys imhausi. The sequence continues at coordinate 1,763,747 of CAJQZJ010037357.1, read as the reverse complement.
GCTTCATGTTTTTCTAGGACAACCTTCTTGAAATGGTGTAACTTAGACATTTTAGGGACAGTGTTGACAACCTAAGACATGACTTAGATTAAGAAAATGAGTTTGTTTCTCCTCTAGAAATTTAAAAAGTAAAATTTGGTGTATTAATGTAATTCTTCCTAATTGAGTTGATTTTGTTGACTCTTAATATGGGTGTTTTATTAACCCTTGGTTATAGTAATTTTTCTCCAGTCTTAAAAAATGGACCCTAATTACCACAAAGCAAGAGCATAAAAAAAAACTAAGCTGTTATCTATATTGCTTGTTTTCATGTGATATTTGGATGTTTTTGTTCTATAAGGCTGTAGGTAACTTCATTTACTGTTCTTTGCAGTTCTTAATACTTAATAAATGTTAAGTACTCTATGGTTAAGTTGATATCCCCAAGCATGGTGATATTAAGCTTAAGACCTATGGGATGAATCCATACAATATTTAATAAACCCTAATGCTTTTTCTAAATTACAGATTGATGTGTTAATAATAATCTGTTTTTCTTTTTGACTCAAAAGTACCTCTACTTTAAAAGTAGACTGATTTTGGCTCTACTTTGTTTTCATGACCTTTTTCCATTGTTCAGAATGTTCCAGAACAGGATGTTTGTTGGTTTGGTGGCTTTGTTTCAATTTGCATATACCATAAACATATGAATTACTCATCAATACAAAATGATTCTGTAAATCCGCAGACTCCTTTTGTCTACATTTTATACTCTTTGGTGTCGGATGAGCATAGCTTCTGATAAGCTCTGGGTTCCTTTTCCATCATCTGTAGCGTGAGTGGTGAGTGAAGCTATCACATTGAGGATTGATATCACTCACTTTCTGTGATCCTTAACCACATACTCAGCAAGAAAGTCCCAGCCTGTAAGTAGACTCATTCTCAGACACATTGTTAACAGTATGAGCACTTTGGTGCATATGAGAAATGGAGTTAGTAGATATTTTGAAAGGAAGGGTGGATATTAAAATGGACTGTCATGCTTAGGGTGAACAAAGCATCTAGGAAAAAAAATTTCCTTTTGAACTTGTGTAATTAAAAAGCCCACTCCTTTTCAGCAGTTACATATTTGAGGATAGCTGTGTTTAGTAATAAAATATCTGATTTACAGGAGGTAGCAGCATCTCCTAGGTAGCTAGATCCATCCCTGTCTGCTTCTTGATAAACAGATGGTGAAACTGAGACCTGAAACATTTCAGCATCTTTGAAGTTATCCATGGAATTAAGTAGCAGGAATCTGCCTGAGAGAAGAGCAAGATGATACTTGCACTTGGTTGTCTTCTCAAAGATCCAGTGCTGCTCAGCTTTGTGAGTATCAACCTTTTCCTTATATACGACTCAGTATCTAAAAACAGAAAACATGTTAAACTTGCATGGAAAATATACACCTGTTACATTTTTTAAATGGAAGGATTTTAGCAGCATTTTCATCTATCCATGTTATGGATTGGAGCAAATTAACCAGACACTTTCAGATTTCCTTTTGAAAAATCTCAGCTATAGATGCATTCAAACTTCCTGTCAAATCACAGTTTGCAAAAGCCTTCTCTAAGCTACCTTTTCTTTACTGGCTGTGGATGATAAATGTTTCAGTGGGGCTGAGCTTGCATTCTTGAAATTCTGAGGTGACCCTCCTTTGCTTTTGTTTCCCAGGTACCTGAGGTTCTGAAGGGTCTAGGTGCACTGGGCCAAGTGTGTTGGGTAGCTCCTTCCTTCCTACTTATCAAGTGAGGGTCACAGTCCTCAGGTTGCTTGGCTAGAAAGCTCCCTTGTGGATTGTAATAACAGGCAAATAGAAAGTTCTTGCTGTGATGGGCCAAGAACTTCCATTTCAGAAAAAAGAATACGTGACAGAGATGACTCCTCAGACTCCAGACCCATGTTCTCATGGAATTTCACTGGTTAGTATTTCTTATGTGATGGACTCTGAAAAGTACTTATTACATTTTATTTCTTCCTTTACGCTGGGAAGAAGACATGCTTGGCTTCGTTTTATAAATAAGCCCATAGCTACATACAAGAGATGCTAAAGGCATGTCATAAGGTTACACAGCTAGCAAATAATAGGAGACATAGGTTTTTCTCAACCATCTAACTTCACCAACCCCTACCAAGAAAAAAAAATTGAAAATGGACATTGTAGTTGATATGTCTTTCTTATTTGCATATCAATATGGATTAATTTCTTTCAAAGTATCTAGTTTTCTTTGTAAGAGATAGGAATTATTAAGTAAACCAGAATGGCTTCAAACTCCTGGGCTCCTTGGCTCCTACCTCTGTAGCTGAGACTGTGGGTAAGACTCCCTGTGCTTGACAAAGCTGATTCTTAATGTAGCAGAATTTTTGTGTAATAATATGATGGTATATATATATATATATTAAAATTATATTGACCCTGTTCCAGAACTTGGGGATACAACAGTGAACATAGATAAAAATGTGTCCTTTTTTGAATAGATTCTGAGATTTTAAAAATGAAGAACATTATGTATGTGCATTTCATCAGTTCTTTCCAATATGAAGGCTTTAAAATGGAGACCAAGATTAATCATTGCCATTATCCTACTTATTTTTTCACTGAAAAACTAAAGTATTGGGTACTTTCGAGTTTTCTTAGCCAGTTTCTGAGTGTCTAGGAGAGAATGGCAACCTAACCCATTTTATGATTAATAGTTTTCAGGGGAAGAGATTCCATTAAGTCAAGTCACTGTGCTGCTCATTTAGACTCATTGCTTCTTTGGATGGTCACTGGTTTTGGTCTAGCTCCTTACTATACCCCTTCAAGGTTCTCCTCTCAGATTGTGCTTTGTGTATGGGGCCGAAGTTTTCAATGGGGTATAGATTTTTAGACAAAGTGATTGTCTACTTGGTCATTAAAAGGAAGGGCATATGTGTCCCTTATTTCCCAAAGTGACATCTTGGTTGTGATCACTATGCCTGTGTTGGTGGTGGTCAGTGAAATCTTTGGAAGATTTGTTGTGGTAATTTATATGCACTCTACATTTCTCCTTAACAGCCAACATGCATTTTCTTCTTAGTTTTCTGTAGTAGTTCCATATATATACTCACTAAAATTCAAATTCTGTGGTAGTAGAATTCCCTCCCCCTCAGTATATTGCCTCACATTTAGTAGCTGTCCAATCAATGCTTGCTTTTTAATGTAAAGGGTACTATGCTGAGACCCTGGGACTTGGTCCCAGTCTCATTTTTACCTCAACAAGGTATACAGCTTTGGACTAGTCACTTCCTGTAGCTAGACCACAGTCTCCTCATCTGTGGAGTAAGGGCATTCATTGGGCAGGGAGATTTATGAGGTTGCTTTCAACTTTGAGTCTCTGTGTCTGACTAAGTGAGAACTGTGGCCAGTCAGTTGGATACCATGGTTTTATTTCAAAACCTCTGTTGACTCTATACAAATCCCTGCCTTGGGATGGTAATGGCTGTTCCATAGCTTTCCTGAGGAAGCCATGCCAAAATCAGGAGTCACCTCCTTTGGGACATCTGAGAGCAGTGCTTTTTAAATTTCTTCTGTAGCAGCTGAATTCCCTTCAAAGGAAAGAATTCAATAAATTCCTTACTATGTATAGACAAAAACTAATGCCTGGAGAGCTGGTGCACAGATGATGGAATAATTCCAGGAGAGTCCCAGAAGATGGTTGAGAAAAGCAGTTTCTCTGATTTGAGAAGAAGGTATAGAGAGAATTCCATGACCTTTTCGGCCTGCTTTATTCTTAGAACTGGTGTCACTTCTAGAATAACTCACTCTTGTCTCTACCTCCAATCACACAGATCCCTTTTTACTTCATAAAACATTTCCAATACTCTATGGATTTGGATGGCTATGGTAATAATCACAGGAGTGTATGTCAGTCCTCTCACCATCTCCAATCCCCTTACCCCCAGTATCTGGTTGCTATTAAAAGACTAGAGAATTTTCTATGATAATTAAGAAGATACCAGGTCAGGAGGTGTCATCTTTAATTCTTGTGGATCGTGTGAGTGTTTCTTGTAGTTCCATTTGATGAAACAGTGTTACAGTTCATTTTATTATCACAGTGACTAAATACCTGACAAAGAGCTTCAGGGAAGAAAGGTTCATATTGGCTCAGTGGACTAGTAACACAAAGAGGCCAGGGCAAGATACTAACTAGCCATAGGACAAGGCCAGTGCTATACTACCTCCAACCAAGTCCCATCTTGTCCAATCTTATCACCTCTCAATACTCTATTTAGAATTTTAAATCCATTAATAGGCTAAACCATTGGATCAGTAACAAAGGCCCCTGTATAGATATTCTCACAGACTCCCCCAAGAGCTGTGCTTTGTTTTAGTCTCATGGATGTTTCTCAAGTCAGCCAAGGTGATTAGTAATCAAAATTAACCACTGAAAATAGTTAGCATGAATAATTGTAGTCCTGAGTGGATTCAAGGTAAAAAAAAAAAAATCTCTCCAAAAGGGGATCTTCAGATCTTGATGTTTGGATTAACTAGAGAAAAGATTTAAGGAAGCAAGAACACCTATTTTAGGCAGTCTCTTCTAAAAAGAGAGGGAGAATATTCTGACTTATTTTATAAGGGCTGCACTAACCTGACCATGGTGGTTTTCAAAGAACATTGAAGGCAAAAATATATTTCATGAATATAGAAAAGAAGTCATAAAGCAGACTTAGTCAAATATATGTATATATGTAGAGTTGTTCATAGTATTCCATTTTTAGTATCTGAAATGATATTCCTTCATTTCATTCTTGGTATTAATAGGCTGTGTGCATGCATGCATGTGTCTGTCTCTGTCTCTGTCTCTGTTTCTCTCTCTCTCTCTCTCTCTCTCTCTCTCTCTGTGTGTGTGTGTGTGTGTGTGTGTGTGTGTGTGTGTGTGTGTGTGTTTTAAAATTATTTTTGCCAGATGTTTAACTGCTGTATGCATATTGACAAAGAACGGGCTTTTGGTTTCATTACTTTCCCTCTATTTTTCTGCTTTCCATTTCATTGCTCTCAGATATTAGTCATTATTATTTGATTATTTCCTTGCTTCTAGCATTTTGATCGTTTCCAGTTTCCTCAAGTAGAATCTTGGATCATTGATTACAGGGCCTTCCTTTCAAATAAAAAAATTTAATGCTTTAAATTTCCCTCTAGGCACAATTTTAGCTGCACTAAATTTTGATATGTTATATTTTTATTTTGTTCAATTCAAAACTGGGTGGTTTTGTTTGGACCCGTAGGTTAGAAGTATGTTTAATTTCTAAGTAATTGGACATTTTCCTTTTGCCTTTCTGCTAGTGATTTCTAGTTTAAGTTCATCTTACACAGAAGACATGCTCTGTATTAGTTTAGTTCTTTAGAATCTATTTAAGGCATCTTCAGAGCATAGTCCGTCTTGATAAGCTATTCTGTTTTTCTTCTAAAAAATGCATATTCTACTTTTGTTTAGAATGTTTGGTAAGTATTTAGGTTCAAATAATTGATAGTTTTGTATTTCTGTATATTAGAGAGAATAGAATATTGACTTGTTGAAATAGAGTTGTACGGTAGAAAACTATCAATTGTTCACCTCATCTAGTTTTCAATTTGATTTTATTTGGTGAATTTCATTCAGCTTCTGAGATTACTCTGAATAAGGGCGATTCTGTTTTTTGAAATTGTGGATTTGCATAGCCTGTGAAATACATGTTTTCATGTTTTGTCCTGTGAGCTACATAGTATCACTTCTCCCCATCTCTCTCCCATGCAAAGTGGCAGACCTTTTACAATTCTCTTGACATCTGAGCCTCTATTTTGCTTTGTTTTAGATCTTTTATCTCTTTGCTGTTCAAATGAGCTAACGTTTGCATCTATCTCCAAGTTTTATTTGGTTGTTTAGTTCTCAAATTTCAGCAGTTCTTCTTTATCTCTTTTTGACTTTCTTGGTTAGCCATTTTGGCATTAGCATGTGTTATCATTTCATGTTGAGTAATACTGATTGTATCTGGGATTTTTTGAGTTTTATGTTATGAGACCAGATCTTGTTTAAATCCTGTGGAGAATTGTGTTTTCATCTTAGCCTGCAATTGACAGAGTTAGGCCCAGTGAGCAATTACCGTTTTACCTTCGGACAGCTGTGGTCAAGGTGTCTTCCACTGCCAGTGCCATTTGTGTGTCTACTCCAGATGGCCAATCTGAACTCTCAGCAGTTCCTCTGCCAGTTTTTTTTGTGGATTATTCCTGATGCAATCTCCATGTCCAAGCCTGAGAACTAAGAGGTAACCCTGTGAATATATAAACAATTAGTAAGATAGATTGTTTCCTAAGCTCCTCCTTCACTATGATTTCTTCTTTTTTTCCTTCCTTGCTTCCTTCCTTCCTTCCTTGCTTGCTTCCTTCCTTCCTTCCTTCCTTCCTCTCTCTCTCTCTCTCTCTCTCTCTCTCTCTCTCTTTCTTTTTGAGGTCCTTGCAGTTCTACGGGGCTTCTTTTTTGCTTGGATGGCAAGAAAACTTGGACTTTAGTTACTGTCTTCAGCCGTAAACTGCACAGCACTGCCTAGGTTTCTCAAGCCAAATGACTGGACAGCAAACCACAGTGGGATTCAGCCTTACCCTTCTTGAAACCACAGCTCCAGTGAACTTAGAGAAAGGTTTTTTTTAAATTTATTTATTTATTTATTGCTTCAGGTTACATCTCCATCATAGTGTCCTCTTTCCCCCTTCCCAGTCCCGCCCTCCC
>CAJQZJ010037357.1:1704935-1747004 GCA_907164525.1 Lophiomys imhausi | reverse complement strand
GCATCTCGTTTTTAATTGTGGCATCTGCTTTGATTATCTGAAAAATGATCTGTGCTCTCTTCAAATTACATTTAAGAAGATGCCCCCCTGACCTCTACCAAACAAATAAACAACAAAAACATATAGAGGGATACAAAGAATCATAATATCTTTTCAAATAATTGTGGACCATGGACCTAGAGATCAATGAGGCAGTTAATTGAATATTAACTTTTCATCTGGTAATCATTTAGCTCCTATAGAAAACCATAAGAAAACAACCAAACACACCAGAAAATTATGTCTTAAAATTATCTCAGGATGGTGACTTGACCTATTCTTGACAACCTGATTTTGACCCCAGACTCACATGGTAGAAGTCCCACATGTTGTATACCAACCTCCATACTCATGTCATGGGATGCATCCCCATATATATATAAAACACAGTAACTAAATGCAATTAAAAAAATGTCTCGCTAGGTATGGTGAATTCATTCCTATAATCTGAGTACCTGTTGGATGAAGCAGGAGTTCCATGAATTTGAGGCCAGCCTGAGCTACATAGTGAGTTCTAGGCTATCCTGGGCCACAATATGAGATCCTGTCTGAAAAACCAGAAGAAAACAAACAGCAAACAAAATATACCTACCTGTTGATCTGAGAAAGGTTTACATATTCACTTGCTTATTCATTTTCCTACTGATGTTTTTTTCATCCTCTAAAGCCAGATTGGCCAGATTGTTGTTGTCGTTATTATTATTATCAATAAGAAAAGATGAAATCTATTTAAGGTATACCTGTACTATTTATTTATGTACTATTCTCTTAATTTTTGTGTATACTTTGGAGTTTTCTACCATAAACTATTTTTAAAACAAACAGCAGAAGCCAGGCAGTGGTGGCCCACACCTTTAATCTTAGCACTTAGGAGGCAGAGACAGGTGGGGATCTCTGTGGGTTTAAGGCTAGGCTAGGCTATAGAGAGAACTTGTCTCAGAAAAAAAAAAGACATAGCAACAGAGGTGGAAAAAACCATTCTAGAGAAACTATTGATTTTTGAAAGACTAGCAGTAAAGATCTGAATACGACTTGAGGTATACCTACATGCTTGCTTGCACCATGTAGAACTGTTTCAGTGTCTTATGTGGCAGGCATGAAAAACCAAGGGAGTAGAAATGAGTGAGGAGGGTCACTCATGGAAATCTATTAGCTGTAGTGAGGGGATTTTGATTTACTTTGATCTTACTTCCAGAAATCCTTCACTGAATAAGCTTGTCTTATGTATCTTATCCCTAGTTCATCTCTTTCAGCCCCATTCTTTTCCTGTCCCCTAAAACTTAGCTTATACTGGCCATTGCTCTGCTGTAGTATCATTTCCATAGTTGTGTATACCTTAAATGAAAAAAAAAAGACTTTATTTATAAAGTCCTAGCTTTCCTAGAATATGCTAGCTCCAACTAAGGTTCTCATTGAATAGTTGGAATCCTTGTCTTTATTTTTTCCTTTAGATTTTAATTTTATGTGTATGAATGTTTGCATTTATGTCTGTCTGTGAACCGAGTATATGCCTGATTCATGCAGAGACCAGAATTGGGCATCAGATCCTATGAAACCGATGTCTTTGAGTGCCTGTTGCTATGTGGATTCTGGGTATAAAATTCTTGCTCTCCGAAACAGCAACAAAGTGTCCTTAGTCCAACTCAGCAACCTTGAAATGTGGACTAGGAAGATGGCTCAGTCAATAAAGTTTCTGTAACATAAGCGTAAGAACCAGAGAGCGGATCTCCAACACCCATGTAAAAGCTGGGAACATCAGTGCACATCTGTAACCTTGGTGCTAGGGGGACAGAGATAGGAGAATCCCTGGGCTTTCTAGCCATCTAGTTTAGCTGAATTGATGGGTTCCAGGTTCAGTGAGACACCCTCTCTTAGGAATTAGGTAGAAACTAATCAAGAAGACACTTGACATTAAACTCTGGCCTTCACCACATGTGCATCTGCATGCAACATACACACTAAAAAATGTTCCAATAACTCAGGAGCACAATATTTACAGCTTTCTTTAAGAATCAGAGCTCTAAAAAGTCAGGAGGCACCCTAGCCTTCATTCATAGAGTCTGCCTGGTGCTTGCTAACTCTCTGGGAGATACCCCTTGGTGTTATTCCTGTTTATTGAAGCCATTAAAATCATTCATGGAGACATGTTCAATTTTCAGTTCACAAGACAGATCTGAATAAGCTATATACTTAGGTGTTTCCAAGCAAAGTGTGCTGCTACAGTCATTGTTGAGACTTTGGAGTAGTTTCTAGTTATTGATGTAGTTTTGCTCAGTTTGTGTTTCTTAGCAAAAAAAAAAAAAAAAAAAAAAAGAAAAAAGAAAAATACTAAGGAACATTGATTACTCACAGCTCTGGTGAACAGACGGAGTTTAAGGTTTGCTAGATTCTTTAGTTTATAGCTGCAGACTATTAGATTATTCTGGATTATATCATCAACAAAGTATTTTGTTTTATTGCCTTAAAAGATTCGGGGCTGGAGAGATGGCTCAGCGGTTAAGAGCACTGGCTGGTGCTAGTGCTCTTCCAAAGGTCCTGAGTTCAATTCCCAGCAACCACATGGTGGCTCACAGCCATCCACAATGTGATCTGGTGCCCTCTTCTGGAATGCAGGTGTACATGCAGATAGAGCACACATATGCATAAAATAAATAAAATAAATCTAAAAAAAAAGATATGGATTGAGGCAGTGGGCTTTCTTTGGCTAGTGTAGCAGCAACAACAATAAGCAGTCAGACAAGAGATCAAGGTATCTAACTCATCTGAGGAGAAGACTCATGACAAAGAAGGTAGATGAGCTTGGAGGAAAACCAAACAGACTGTTTTAACATACCTTAATGGGTGCTCTGAGTTAATTCCCTCTTTTTCCCTATTGGATGTGAAGGTCAGCCACTTTTAGGTTCCTGCAATTGACTTGTGTTTCTTTGTCATCTGTTCTACCACCTACCATCCACTTACTCCATGAAGCTGCTGTGCCATTTCTGTTTGGCAGAATTATCTCTTAGGACTACCTGGTATGCCTCTTCTGTGCTCTGTAAGTGTCACTACAGTTAGAAATGGTGTTTCCTACTTTCCCCTGTCAAGAGCACCCAGGCCCTCCACAGTTGAAATTTGGTATGATGTACTTGTCCTGCTGTTCATTAGCTTGCTAGCTGGTCACATGTTCTTCATTTTGTCTTCTGATGCCATTGACTCCCTAGAGGATATTCCTTTTGTCTTAGGTTTTTTTTCTTATTAAACACCATAACCAAAAGGAAGTTGGGGAGGAAAGGGTTTATTTAGCTTACACTTCCATATCATAGTCCGTCATCGAAGGCAATCCGGACAGGAACTCAAACAGGTCAGGAACCAAGAGACAGGAGCTGATGCAGAAGCCATGGAGCAGTGCTACTTACTGGCTTGCTCCCTGTGGCTTGCTCAGCCAGCTTTCTTATAGAACCCAGGACCACCAGCCCGGAGAAGGCACCACCCACAATGGGCTGGACTCTCCTCAACTGGTTACATCTAGATCTTATATTATGGAGGCATTTTCTCAATTGAGGCTTCCTCCTCTCTGATGACTCTAGCTTGTAACAAATTGACATTAAAAGTAGCCAGCACCCCTTTGTTGAGCTCCCTGTTATTGCGCCAACCCCTTTGTATTCAAGGGCCTCAGTCCTCCTCCTACCATTTACTTCTCTGACTGTCCTTACTTTCAGCACAGACTCAAAGCAATGGAACAAACCAGTTGTGGACTGAAACCTCAAGTTGTGAACCAAATGAAAACCATTCTCTATGTAGGTTATGTTAGATAGTTTGCCATAGTAACTGACAGAAAGCTGTCACAAAACACCCTCCAGAGTTCCTTGGACAGTTTACTCTCATGATCAAAACCTTTGTATCATTTTGTTTCTCAGAGTTAAGGATCGACAACTCTTATGACTGGTCCAGGAAGCCCTGTGTAAAGTAACCTGCTTCCCTGAGCCTGTCAGGCCTAACCAGTCTCATTTCTCTCTTCTCTCTCCCCTCCTCATCTTGCTGGTGTGACACTAGATTTCTACTGATCTAACCCCTGAGAAGGAATGTTTTCACCTCAAGTTCTTTCCTCTCTGCCATGCCTTCATCATTCACTACTCAGATGTTTATGGAATCTGCTCCCATGACTACTTAATCTGCCCTTCCCTCTTCCTCCTCTATTCTGCCTGAGCACTTTATCACCAGCTAGCCTGCTCGGTATTTATTTGATTCTGTTTCCTTTCCTTATAGTCTGGAAACTCCATTAGGGCAGAGCCTCTGTCTCTTGCTCATTGCTAAATTCCCCAAACCCAACATAGTGCCTAGTTAGTAACTATTTGGGAAGGTGTTGAATGAATGTTGAATAACATTGTGTACTGGCAAATGTGGTCCAGAAATAGAAATAATAAGGAATGTGGATTCACCCAGTTGGAAGAGAAAGCACACACACCATCTCTATTTCACATAGTCTAAGGGGTTTCTCTTGGACACTCCATGAGATTCTAAAATTAAGGTGTATATGGCCATTGCCCTGGCCATTTCTAGGCAGGCTTTTTCACACAGCAAGCTTCCTGGTATTCTGGCTCTTAGAATCTTCTCATCCTTCTTTTCTTCTATGTTCCCTGAGCTGTAGATGCAGGAGATGTGATGTATTTATATCCCCTGAGTCTAAGGTCTCCATAATCTGTTGATTTCTGTATTGTGTTCAGCTGTAGTTTTCTGCAATGGCCTCTGTTTTCTATAAAGATAGGCTTCTTTGATGAGAGCTGGCAGCAGCTACACTTATCTGTGGATATAAAGATAAAATTTAGAATATAGTAAGGAATTATGCTGGAAGTGATTTGATGGTAAGTCTGTGACATCATTACCCCTGGAAGCTGGCTAAGTTTCTAGTACTGGCCATAATTTCTCTCTTGTTGAATGGGCTGAAAGTCCAATTAAACAACTGTTGTTTGACACCAACATGTTGGTGTCACCCATTTCACCTTTATGCATATGCTGGTCATTCTTGAGGTTCATAGGTGTCACTACTGAATAGGACCATTAATTGCTTTCATCCCTTGTCTATGAAATCCTTTTTATTCTATCTTTAAAAATTTACTTATTCTGCTTCATTTGTGTTTCTGGCACTCCATTGTTTTCTATCAAAGCCAGGTTTCTATGTTACATATGGTCTGTTTTGTGAGGGCTATTGGTATGCTGACCGCCCTACTCACCATACCCACTTCTTGCTTTGTGCTTATACTGACTCCTTTCCTTTGTCAACTCCCAACAAAGATCACCTCTTTACCACCTGTACATCTGCTGTCCTTGACCAGATTCATGATCTACAGGGTGTCTTTACTACTACATTTTTCATCTCTCGTTGCATACTTAGTGATCAATTGTAAACAGTCTGGAATTCATTTCCACTTCAAGTCTATACTGACTCTGAAACTTGTGATTTCCATTACTTGACGAATGCTTGGCAGCCCCTATACCCACCCTTGCTCCTACTCCAAATCTCCAAATGTTTAGTGTATTAGGGAACACAAAGTACCTAAGAAGTCTGCTCAATGACTCTTCTGTTTAGGGTGCTCTTCCTCTGGGGATTAATGAGATCTGCTTTGCTTTTTCTTCTCACTGTTTTCTGCCTGAGTTAATATTTAGAATATCTGCATGTGTGGTGTTTTTGTGTATACAGGTGCACATGCATGTGTGGAGGCCAGAGGGTGGCCTTGTCATTTCTCAGGCACCATTCATCCTCTTTTTTTGTTTATTTGTTTGTTTGTTTTCTGTTTTTTGACTTTGATACAGGGCCTCTCACTAACCTGAAGCTCACTAAGTAGGCTAGACTAGGCTGGCCAGTGATCCCTAGGGAGCCAGTTGTTCTGGCTTACTCAGTACTGGGATTACAAATTTGTGCAATGGTTTGACTGTTTTTTACATGGACTCTGATGATTGACTTTAGGTCTTTGTGCTTGTAAATGGAATACCTTCCATCTGAGCCATCTCCTCACCTAGAGAACTTTTTTTTCCCCTTTTAAAGAGATGGAGAACTAAAATATGAATAGGAAATTTCTTTTAGCCATTTACAGCAGGTACAGAACAGGATGTGGCAAAATTGGGCTTGAGAATATTGATTCTGTTACCTAGGAAATTCGAGATTAGGAGTTTGGAGAATGCTGACTGAAAAAATAAGTCATATAAGCTTGTGAGAGAACTTGAAGACTGAGGGTGTAGATAGCTAAGTTGACAAGTATGAGAACAGATATGGCTTATTTTATATAAACCCAACATTGATAGATAGTATATCTTGGCTAAGATTTGTTACTATTATTCAGGCAGATTTGCAGATAGGTAAACTTGGGTGCACAAATTTCCATCCACTAAGAACTCATCGTTACTAATTAAAATTTCCAAATCGGGGAATACAAAGAACCTAAGAAACTTAAAAGCCTTGGCATATTCAAAGTTGTCTTGAAATAATTTATTAGAGACCCCATTAATGGTACTAGTACAAAATTACTATCCTATAAATAGAAATGAACTTTGGAAAACCTAACAATGTGATAAAAGCACTGTCCTCTTTGATCTCTGTGGATCATTCTGTAAGGAACTGGATTTGTAGAAAACACTGTCTTGTTAGCTCTGTGATTTAGCAAAAACAATATAGTTAAATGGTAGAGAACCCTATCATGCCTGAGCATCTGGGTTCCGAATTCAACACTGCCAAGGGGGAAAATACCCGCTTGAGTCCTTAATATCTATATTTGTCCAAGAGCAGAATTAATTTGGTTGTTTCAAAAATTTTCATTCAAGCTAGCCACTTTTCTTTAACAAAGGGTCTCAACTGTATATGTACAGGCTGACTTTGAATTCAGCAGTCCTTCTGCCTTTGTGTGTAGGTGCTGGAATTATAGGTGTGTGCCTGAAGAGGGCTGATCTTCCTACATAATACTCCTTCGTACATTTTTAATAGCTTGATTTTTTTTTATTTGATTTGGGTCCATCTTTTTCTAATTATTCCTAGAAAATTCATTCACTCCTGAGGATTCATATATTTCAGTCTAAGGCACCTCAACAGGTTCATGTGATAACTTTTCTTCTTACTACAAACTAGTAAGCCAGAGATGCACACTTTCTCTTGGAGGTCTGTCCCACTAGTGCACTCATCATTTCCAGTGAAATGCTTTTGAGAGGCTAAATGCATTTCTCTGAGCAATAGTTCTTATAAATTCTGAATTTTATCTTGGCTAGATTAGCATGTAACCTGGTCTCTACCCAATATTATGATTGTTTTTTTTTTGTCACTAACCTACAAGGGCCAAAGACTACCTCACAGTGGGCTCTGAAGTAAGTCTTGTTTTTGAAATATATGGGTAAAAGGAATTTTATTTTTTGTAAAGGAGAGGGCTATCATTGATTTCAAACCAGGGATTTTTGTCAAAGATTATATTGATTAACAAGTGCTCTTTCTTGAGTTGCATTTCTCTGATGATTAAGGATGTTGAGCATTTCTTCAAGTGTCTCTCGGACATTTTAGATTCTTCTTTTGTGAATTCTCTGTTTAGATCAGAACCCCACTTTTGGATTGGGTTACTTGGTTTTCTGGTGTTTAATTTCTTGAGTTCTTCATATATTTTGGATATTAGCCCTCTGTCAGATGTGGGGTTGGTGAAGATCTTTTCCCAATGTGTAGGCTGCCATTTTGTTCTAATGACAGTGTCCTTTGCCTTACAGAAGCTTTTTGGTTTCATGAGGTCCCATCTATTGATGTTCTGTTCAGGAAGTTGTCATCTATGCCAATAAGTTCCAGGCTTTTCCCCACTTTCTCTTCTATTAGATTTAGTGTGTCCGATTTTATGTTAAGGTCTTTGATCCACTTGGACTTAAGATTTGTGCAAGGTGATAAGTATGGCTCTAATTTCATTCTTTTACAACTCAAGACGACTCTGAGATTCCATCTCACTCCTGTCAGAATGCCTAAGATCAAAAACTCAAAAGACTGCATATGCTGGTGAAGCTGTGGAGAAAGGGGAACACTCCCACATTGCTGGTGGGAGTGCAAATTTGTACAACGACTATGGAAATCAGTCTGGAGATATCTTAGAAAACTTGGGACAACTCTACCTCAAGACCCAGCCATACCACTCCTGAGCATATATCCAAAAGATTCCTCCCCAACCCACAGGGACATCTCCTCAACTATGTTCATAGCAGCTTTATTTGTAATAGCTAGAAACTGGAAACAACCCAGATGTTCTTGAACCCAAGAATGAATTAAAAAAAAAAAAAACCTGTGGTACATTTACACAATGGAATACTACTCAGCTATCAGAAAAAAAAAAAGAAATCATGCAATTTGCAACCAAATGGATGGAACTAGAAAAGCTCATCATGGGTGAGCTAACTCAGACCCAGAAAGATACACACGGCATCTATTCACTTATAACTGGATTTTAGCCATTATAGTACAGGATAACCATCCTACAATCAAAAGACCCAAAAGAGCATGCACAGGGACTTGGTTACCTGTCAGTGGGACACCCACCCTAGTGGAACTGCCATGTATGCCTCCCGTGCAAGAGGAAGCTCTTAGACCTCATGTGACTAACAAACTGAGGGGAGCTGATACACGGAGACACCCCACATGGGAGGGATGGGATGGGTGGGAGGGGGATAGAGGGTGGGAGGGAGGGTCCAGGAGGGGGTGGCAATGGATACATAATGAAGTAATAAATAAACGTTTTTAAAAAGTGATCTTTCATCTTCTAGACAGCTTGTGTGAAAGCAGCGATTGTAAATTAATTTTTAGTCAGTGTAACACAGTTGATAATTGCTCTGATTCATGATATTATTATATTCTCTTTCCTTCACCCACAGCAAAACAAGCTTAATTTGATTTATACCCTTAGAAAGAAAAATAAAAACCCTAAGATTACTCATATGGCCATGATTCAGCTTTTGGCTTCTTCCTCTTTCCCTTTGCCTCCTCCTCTTCTTTTTTCCTCCTTCTCCTCTTCCTTCTCCTCCTCTCCTACCCTGCCCACTCCTGTATTCACTCCCACCCACGATGTTGTTGTTGTCATCAAAGAACTGAGTCAGTTTGTTCTTGAAAATGGGTGGGGACAGGAGATAAGTAACAAAAAAAAATTTCTGAGTGAAGTATTTGGCTTCTGTGTGAAATCACTACAAGAGGACAGGCAGCTCCTTCTATGTCATGAAAAGCTTGGAATGCAGTCCAGTCCTCGTAAGAACTTGTTCCCAGTGTCTTACATAAATCTGCATGTAGTTTCTGTGCATCTTTGTAGAGACATTCATATAGCACAGTCAGGGAGACATGTTCCTATGAGATTATTCTGATATTAGAAATTGTATATAAACTACATACAAAGCTAATGTACTCTCAAAGTAGAGTACTTTGCTGAACAATACATGAATTTTTGTTGTTGTTTTGTAGACAGGATCTCACTCTGTAGCTCAGGGTGGTATTGAACTTGTGTTCCTCCTGCCTCTGCTTCCCAAGCCAGGGAGTTACTTAGGCATGTATCCATTATACCTGGCATTCTCCAAAGATTTTTGATTGTTACAAAATACAACTGATGAAGTCAGTTTATTTGCTTTTGAATGAACAGTGCAACCTGGAAGCTTGAGGTTGTTCTTCCCACCCTTGGAATGGAAGATAATTATTTGGGGTAGCTATTCAGCCTTGGTGATGTGGTGAGTGTTATTGAAGCAGAGATTTCTGTTTCTTCTTTGTATTTTCTTGTTTATGTCCATTCTCCAGGTGGTGAAAAACAGAAAAGAAGTGACTCTCTAGGATTGCTTTATCCAATACCATCCTAATAGGGCCAGTATTGGATCTCAGACTGTCTGTGTTCACCTTGACCTATAGTTGGTATTTCTATAACTGAACAAGTCAGATTATTTGGTATATTGAGTTGCTGGCAGAGACACAACTCTTGGGTTGTTTCTCCAAACCAACGTTTTAGTTTACAGTTGACCTGGTTCTGTGCCTCTGTCCTGAGCTCCCACACAAAGATTAAGTCCTAGAGCCTTCCCCCACCATTCGTTTGTAATCCCAGCCACCTTCTCTCCATTTTGCTGGCTGGCTCCCCCCTCCCAGTCATTATGTTAAAGCAAATTGGAGCAGTTGCTTGCCCTTAAGCAGAGCACAGTATTTGAGGATCTGTATATGAATAAACTGTGCTTGCACCTCAGAGATGTCTGCCTGCTATCCTTTTTATCATTCTTCAACTATGTCACATGCTGACCAGAAGCTATTAACTTTTGTTACTCGAGGGTTTGTGGGATGGTTGAACTGCTTCATTTAGCTTTCAGATGGAACCAGAGCTTCTTGTACTCAGAGGAAGTAAAGTTTCTTAATGGAAGACAATCTAACAGAGAATGTATACTGAAGTTCTTCACCCAACTGACTGGGCTTTCCTTATGGTAAATGTAGTGGGGTTTTATGTTGTGGCCTTATAGAAGAAAAAAACACAAAAGAGTAGACCATGAGTACTTTTTTCTGGGTCTGTAATCTTTATCCCTCTTATTAGGGGCTATTTTGGGTAGTTGACAGAGCTCTGCCCTGAACAGGGCTAAAATGTTCCTCTAGTGTTTTTGACTCATTCTTCTTTTCCTAGCTGGTAACAATTCTAGTGTCTTGACCTATCTGAGCCAACAAAATGAGAGTTCTGGTTTGTTTTCATTGGTGTTTTGTTTATTCTGTTTTAATTTTGTGGCAGGATTTCACCTAGACTGGCCTTGAATAACTCCTTATTCTCCTGTCTCAGCCCTACGACCTTCC
The DNA here is from genome assembly GCA_907164525.1 of Lophiomys imhausi. Taxonomy (NCBI): domain Eukaryota; kingdom Metazoa; phylum Chordata; class Mammalia; order Rodentia; family Muridae; genus Lophiomys; species Lophiomys imhausi. Next base: position 1,736,179 of record CAJQZJ010037357.1, on the reverse strand, counting down.
AAGCTCCTGCATGTGGTTGGATGATGGGCTTTTTGTCACCACACTTGGCTGTGAGGGAAGTTTCTGCATGTCCTTTCTGACAGGTTCCATCTGGTCTTAGCTCCCTTCTGCACTGACTTTAGGAGACTCCAGAAAATGTAGTGGGAAAAGTCCAAACAGACACTGAAATGCTCTGCAGAAATTATTGGCTTGATCAGGTGTTTGTCGTTAATGATAAAGTAGTTTTAAATGTTATTTTTAAGTGATGGAATAACTGTGATGTGTGTATCAAACACTGTTTTCAGCCCTTTTCAGTTCAGATGCACAGCTAGGAAGGAAGGAGCCGGGACTGAGACACCAGCCATTCTCCACAGTTTTAAAAGATGATATTGGTCTCTTCCGATGCCAGTCTTGGTTGTTCAATTTTCATTACCGCCTGTTTCCATATTCTTTGTCATTTCCACTGATAGCTAAACAATTACACACTTGATGTTTTCTGTGTACCATGGGAAGGTAACTGTCTTTAAGCCAGTAAAGCTTTACTCAGAAAATGTCAGTGGCTAGATTAATACATCCCTGTTGAAATCTGAGCAAGTTTTAATAACTAGTTGAGAAATATGTGCATGTAGTTAGAATAGAAACACTTGAAAAGTGTAATTTGAAAATGTACTTCCAAGTAGTTTGCAGATTTAATTTCTGAAAACTAATTCTATGTGAAATTTTAATGGGATCTATTCCAGTAAAACCTTACAGGGGAATTTTTTTTATATAAAGTGGAATGATCAATTCCCAAATTAGCTTTTTTTTATACTATTTCAATGTGTGTATTTTTTCTGTGTCTTCATCCGTGAGTTGGAGAATGAACTATTTTGATATCGCCTTATGTTGTAAAAATAGAAGGTATATCCTACATTGTAACATAACTAGTTATTCATCAAGGTTTAATCAACAGTAAATACTTTGGTCAAAGCAGTTGCTGACTTTGCTCAAGGTTAAAGGAAGTATGCCGAAAAGAGATAACTGTAGTTCGACTGCTTTCCTGAGCCTTTCAGATTTTTTCTGTGTGTGTGTTGGGGGGGGGATTGCACTTATTATTCCATTTCTTCCTGTCAGGGTAATATCTGGGAACAATTAATTCCATGTATATAGTGCCACTCCCATCATGTTAGTTAAATGTTTTACTGAAGAGGAGACTTTTAAGCAGCTTATTTGATTGGGATTTTCCCAGAGACCATTTGGTGAGTTAAGTTTTTGTCTTCACCTTTTAAACAAATTGATATCAAAAGACTATTCAGATGTTGGGGTTGGGCGGGGGTCACTGTTGCATTTGTGCTTCTATGTGAGTGACTCAAGTTCGAGTGCAAATTGCAGTGCATGCAAAAGTGAAAGTCTGTTACATGTCTCTCATGTCCCTGACCACTTCCTGAAGAACGTGCTACATGGGCCCCAACACGAGATTTAAACTGGGTTGCTCTCATCGTAAAGACCTGAGGCAGACCTGCTTGTAGAAACCTTTTCCCCGACTGTTGTGTGAACTTGGTTGTTCAGTAGCCTTAGCTGTAAATTTTCCAGCACATGGTTCTGAAACATTACATATTAGAAAATAGGGCCAGAGCTTAGCTGAGGATTAAAATATAATCTCGGAGCTTTCTTGCTTACATGATTGAATGTTCTGAAACCCATTAGAACATGCATTCTAATCCTTAAATGTACAAGCTAGGAAAGAAAAAACAATGTGAGCTTGTCAGATCAACTACAACCGCCAGTCTGATAAAACTGAGTCACATCCAAATGGGCTGCACTTACATTACCCTCCCATTCTGGGGAAAATGTGGCCGGGGGAGGCAGTGTGAGTCATCACCTGGTTTGTTTGACATATGCTTCCTTCCATAAATTGGGAATAGCAAGCAGCACAGTGCTCTGGGCTTGCCTCGGAGAAAGAGCTATTGCAGCTTTGCCTGCGCGAAAGACAGCGTCTGGTTTGGAAGGATGAGGCTGAGCCCATGTCCTGACTCTGGATGTCGGGGGAGGGGGAGATGAAGTGGACAGATCCACACAAGGAACATTTGTAAGTACCATTTTCAGAGAATGAAGAAATGGTAGGGGTGTTCATGGTTGAATTTCTCCCTAAGGCATAAGTGGTATTTAAGAAAAATTAGGGGTGTTAACGGAAAATTGGCGGCTACTTCATGAAGTGAGCTCGTTTACTTAACAAGAGTGTTCTTCACATGGACAAATGAAAACGGAAGGGGGATGTGGTTTGCAGTTAGCATAAAGATTTGTCCCTGTGATGCTTAAATTTGCTTAATTTTTACAACTGTATTAAAAGAAACATGCTTGATTTAGGAATCTTCTCATGGGGCCCTTTGAGGGAAGGGAAGAGAGGCTTATGTACCTCTTCCATTTCCTTACAGCAGCTCTGCAAGGCTCCGTGGAGCTGCGCACACTGAAGTTTAGAATGTAAAATAGAGCGAGAGAGCGTCAGAAGCGGGATTAGCAGTGCCGAAGTGAGTTTTAAACTCAGCCTCTGCTCTGGGATTATTTTTTAATACATGCCAGACATTCTTCTGATTTCCATTCTGGCTGGATCTTGGCTCCTTCTCTGTCTGTGTGAATTGAAGCTAGCGTGTTACTTATTTTAAAGCTTGAGTTGTCACAGCCGGGGCATTTTCTGTTTCGGCTTATGGCTCTTTTCCCCCTCTCTTTTCCTGAATGAGTGTCCTTTGTATAACCCCAGTAATTCAGAAATCCTACAGTCATAGGGACTGCCCTGTCATGTGACTTAGGTACGAGGTGCTGGTTACGATTGGTCAGCAGCTAATTGGCAGGTCCCTATAAGAAGTCCCGGGTTAGGCGACTGTCCACTCTCCACTCTCCCGATGGCTGCTGCTCAACAGGGGCTGGGTGGGGGTGGGGTCTGTCCAATGATTCCCAGTGTGATAGATCAACAAGTGACGGCTGCCTTGGGGTTTGCACTTCAGTGGAAGACACTCAGATTGCTTGTGGCTGATCAAACTCTGGCTTCTTGAACTGGTTGGTAAGTGTCACTTTACTGCAGCTCACTGATTAAACTGAGAAAAATGTAGCTGAAAATGTGTGCCAAGAACTTGTGTGGACTTAGTCACTGTCTTTCTCTACCCCCCTCCCTTTTGTCTGATTCATTTTGTCACAGGAATGAGACGCAGATAACTCGTTAGAAAACTTTTGTAGGAAAAGTGCCTCCTGTGATCAGAACAAAGCCGTTTTATAATTAGATTTACCAAGTTGAGAAGAGGGAGTTTTGGCGAATGGAAGCTGCCGCATTCTGTCACCAGGAAACACAGCCTTATGCAGATTCAGTAAGTGAAAAGTGGCATTGTCTCTAATAGATATCATATGGTGTGTGGGAGAATTGCAAAATTCTTCACAGACCCCTAGCAAGTGTGTGGAACAGAAAGCATATAAGCAAAGGTAGGACTTTTAAAAACAGGCAGCCCCACAGTATAGCATAAAGGCTGAGAAGGAATCAGGTAATTAACAAAATGTTACTAGTTCAGCCAAACATACGTAATATAACTAGCTCTTACTTTCTGAACCTGGTTTTCTTTCCAGTGGGACAAAGCATAAAATCAGAATAGGCTGTTTGCTTGAATTGTTACATTAGTTTTATATGGATAAAGATTTGCGTTCTCTCTGACTAGCAAGTTGAAATTTGAAGAAGTACTTTCAGAATTAGTCAACTCCTTTGCCTCCCCATTGTGTATTTTATCTAGATCTTTACAAAATGAAAGTTGAAGCAATGTACCCAGAACATCTGATTGTGAATGGCAGATTATGATGGTCATAGATTTTGTTTTGCATTCATGTCATGATTTTAAGATTGTTCTGTTTGATTACATTAGTAAAGCGAAAGGATGCCTATTTCCATATAGTCCGTAACATTTTCAAGATGGTAATGAGAAACTAACTCTTAGCCTGTCTTCTTTTTTCTGAAATGTGAAATTCAGTTTTCTGATTTTTGAGTCTGAGCTGTTTCTGTGCTTAAGGTTTCCATAAAAAGACAGTAAAGCTTTTAATATCTGTGTTCTGAAGGACAGTGAGATAGCAGTTTTATATTAAGCATGAATGTTTGATTTCTTGACTTTGCTGAATAAAGATTGTGTGAAGGTTGAGTACAACAAGCAAAAATTAGGATAGTAGGTGGCTGCTTGATTTTTTGCCAGTTTCTTATTGGTCAGTAGAAGTAATCATATATATATATATATATATATATATATATACTTACATAGACTTAGATGGAAAACTATTTTAAGTGTCATTAATTATATAGGTAATCTGGGCAATCTCTATTTATGAGTGTAAACATGCAATTATTACATGAACAGAATTGTGCTTGGAATTATAAAGGGTATAATATTGTTTATTTTGCTTTAAGTACCTCCAACTAAATTAAAAGTTGTATGTACATTCCTGACTTCTGGTTGCCATTCTGTTGCTTTTAAAATTATAAAGTCCTCAACTTACAAAAAGAAAGAAAGAAAGAAGGAAGGAAGGAAGGAAGGAAAGAAAGAAAGCTATAACGGGATAGTAAAGCCATGGGTTCTCTGTTAGTTGAGTGGGATGCAGATGGGGAAAAGGAAGATGAGTGTATTGGAATCTGTAAATTGCTCCCCAACACACATACTTTGAAGATATTTTTGTTAGCATAATAGCTCCCACGCTGTTTAAATAAAAAAGACAAGCATGGCTGTGAAGTGCAAACCCTGCTGTGAATCAGTACATTGGCATTACAAATTTGTGTGAATGTCACAAGTCATTTGGCTTAATTAAGTTATACACTCCTGACACACATGAATTTATAGGTTTGAGAGAAGGACAGAAGAATGAGTTCAAAGCATGAAAATGTTTTATAGATAATTTATATCCTACTAGTTTATATTCAGTGACTAATACTTATTTTCATGTCTGTATTTCAAGTAAATACTTGGACAAAAAAAACCATGGTGATTTAATTTTGGGCTAAGTACATGCTGGGTAGGGAAAAGACTATATAAAAACTTTAGATATTCTTCAGGCATTTAGAAGCCATTGTCTTGAGTGATAATATAAATTGGAATAGTAAATGTTAGAAAGTGTATCCCAGAAGAATTATTTGAAAGCTTCATGTTTTAAATTTAGTTTGTCATCCTTTGTTCTGAGTTTATTGTTTTTAAATGTACATCTAAAAGCATTGTTCCAAATTGTCTCCTGGAGTTACTGAAAGTATTAGTATTTTGGCATAATTGGTAAAAACATATTAATGATATGTCTTTGTGGGTTTGCAAAATAGCAAAGTGAAAGGAATCCATTTGAGAAACATACCTCAATCATTTCTCCCCAATAGAACTTGATAAGTATACTGTACACTTTGTCTGATCAAATTTTATTGACTCTCTCTCTCTCTCTCTCTGTGTGTGTGTGTGTGTGTGTGTGTGTGTGTATGTGTAAACTTAATTTGAAGGGGGCTTTTAATTACCAATGTCTATTTGTTAGAACACAGAGAAGCCGAGAAATGTTGTTCCTATAAAAACTGAGTAGTTGGGTATTGAAATGTAGCTTTAAGGTATCATCAGTTCATAAATGTAGTTCAGACCTCCTGCTACAGTCTCATTGAGTAGAAGGATAACAATAAGAGGAAAAAACCATTAAGCATCGTAATGATCTTCATTCTGACTTGCCTTTGTGGAAATAGTAAGCATAGGTCTTGAAGGAAGCAGTACTTTAATACAAAATCAGTATATGAAAAGTTGGGAGAGATAAGTACCAACATATGGAGTAATAAGGAGGAGCCAGCTTCCATGAGGTTGTGTACGTCCTTTATCCAGTGCTGACCAGCAGTGAGAAGAACATCTTGAACCAGTTATTGTTAGCCCTTAAAGAGCTGCAAATATTTCCTTCAAATGCAATATGGAGAGAATTCCTTTAGTAGCAGCTAGATGGCTTACTTTGGTATAGCATTCATTTCTCTCCCCTAAGATGATTACAGAGGCTTCTGTGTTGTTATGAGACACATGCTTTTCAGTTAACTGCTCATTTGCCATTTCCTAGCTTTTGTCTTCTTTTTCCTATGGAATAGACAGGATTGTATTATTAACCAGTCTTAAGCCCTAAGCATCTTATATTCAAAAATTACTCTTAACATTCTTTAAAAAGAGGAATGTATTGGAAGGCTGGAAATCTAGGAAACACTGTATCAGGACAAGAGACTGTTTAGATTAATATATACCATAGATTAATTATGCATTCTTGAATTTTCCATGCCTGAAGGCATTTTCTATTCCTCAGTGGTTTTAGCAATTTATTTTGTTACTTGCACCTAGAGAATTGGTGAGGAAAAGGTTTCAGTGAGGTTTGTCCCTTACTTAATAAATATAAACCTACCATTTCTTCTGAAATCCAAAAGGTTCTAACAAAAAAAAAGTTCATGTCACAAAATGACAGCAAATCCTGACCTGAAATTACATGAGGCCACTTGCATTCTTTATTTAGTTCACTAAGTCTGTATGTTTTATCACAGAAATAGTCACATACTTGGTTCCAGAATAGAGTACTGGACCTCCCCTGGAATTACATATATATGCATATATGTATGTATGTTAAATAATCACCGTCCTTGTAAAAATTTATAATAATCCGAGTGTTAGAGTGCCAGATAAGTGTTTTTGACTCCTCAGTTAACATTTATTGGACTCATGCCATGTGTCAGGCACTTTTCTAAATATATCCCTGGCATCTAGTTCAGTGTATACCAATTCCTGATAGTTACCTAGGAGGTAGATTTTAGTATAAAATGCTTCACATGTATTAAGTGAATTGTTACTCCATTTTATGCAGAGAGAGCAGAGCACAGAGAGTTGAAGCAAACTGCTCAAAATGGCATAAGAAAGAAATAATAGAGCCAGGATTTGCAAGCACTGAGACTTGGCTGATTTAGAGGGGTGTGCCACCTGGTTCCTTCATTCCTGCTTACCCTATGCCTAGTGTCATCAGAAGGTGATGGTATCACCACTGTGGTAATTAACAGGGTCCTCCTGTATGAATGTTAACAGGTCTGTGGTGCTACTGTGGGAGTTTTAGGGATCTAACCTCTCAGTCAAGTCATCCTGACATTTTTAATTGGGAAAAACTAATACAAAACAAACAACATTTTTTTTCACTCCAAAGGAATTTTCTTTTATAATTAGAAAAAGTCCTTTCATAGCTATTTTCTGGGACTTTTTACTCAGAAGGAAGTCTAGGCTGTCAAGGGAGAAAGAGACACCTCAGAGGGAGTGACTCTTTGGCATGAGAGTCATGCCTTCAGGAAATGGAACTGCATGACTGAGTTCAGAAAAGGATACTTTTAACAGTGCTTGTCAAAAACATGTATTAAGTGGCTGTCTTGTCCCTATGTGTTTCTAATGATTAAAAAAAACCCTCTTTCTAAACATCCCCATTTTACTTCCCTGTCCGTCCTTCCTCCACTTAGTTTTTCATTTTAGCACTTACTTCCTTTTGGCATATTGTACAGATTATGTCCTTGTTTGCCATTTTAGTCAACCACTCCTGGTATTGTCAGCTTTGAACAGACTTAAAGATTTCTATGTCTATGTTTTGATCTCTGTCTTCAACTTACTCAACCCCTTTATGTCTATTTCAAACTGCTGTTGCTAAGAAAAACAATTCTGCTATTCTTTTTTTTAACTATTACATATAGTTTTTACAGTAATAGTTCTGAAAAACTTATTTCTCCTAAACAAACTGTTTAGATTGCATGGTCAAAATTTGAATAATAGATGTTTTATTCAGAAGGGAAAACTAAACCAGTTTTGAGTAGAGTTACATTAATTTAAAAATGAAATGATTTATTGGCCATTTTTTTCTTGATATCACAAAGAGTAAGGATGAAGAAGAATATGCATTTTATTAACTACTTTCAAAGATGGGCCACTGAATTAGAACACGTATTTCAGCTAAAATATCTTACATGTTCTTGTTTCTTTGAAAAATAGTCAATATACAACAATTGCTGTACAGACTATATATTAGAAATGTAAATGATTTAATCTTAACATCTGTCTCAAATTCTTAAGGTTCCAGGCTATAACTTCTTATCTCTCACTATTCTATTTATTCTAATTTATACATTCTAAAGTATTTAGGCTAATCTAAGACATAAAGCACAGAATACAAGCTATTATCTGTAAACTGTGCTTTGTAAATACACCATTATAGCTCATTTCCTTTAATTTTTCTGAACGAACACATTTGATGCATATAAAACTTGGATTTGATTCTTTTGTAAGTATAACAGTTGAAACATTTGGTTTTCTTAGCTATCATAAATAGCTATCATAAATAGTACCTATTTTCTTTGAAATCATTTTAAATATTAATCTAAATATAGTGATAACTTTGTATATAAAAAGTAATGTATCTCTTCTAAGGTACAGTGTGGAGTATCCTTTAATGAAGGCCCGATTAAAGATTTCATGTTAAAGAACATCCCCTTCTTGCCATGAAAAAAAATATTTCCTGAAGTACTTGCCTGTTCTGTTGTGAACCTTATTACTGATGTTATTGGGGTTTTTCTGCTTTTATCATTTTTTAAATGGACAAAATATTTTTAAAAAGAGAATCCATTAACACCCCTACATGCACATATAAGGAACTGGAGTTCTGTTTTTTTTTTTTGAAGATATAAATCTTTTTTTATACTTTTTTTATTTCTTCAAGTTACATCTCAGTCACAATCCCTTCTCTACTCCCCCTTCCTGTCCCACCCTTCCACCCTCTTCCCCCCAACAGCTCCCCCTTTCAGTCCAACAAACGGTTCCTTCTCTTATAACAGTAAATACTATACAAAACAACAGAAATAAATATGCCACATTTATGAGAGTTAAATGGCCCAGCATACATTCCCAATGTCCAGTTCATACATATTTGGCCCCTGACTTTAACATTCTACCATCTAACCATCTCCATGAGTTTAAAGTTCTATATCTGACTCAGCTTTCATACTAACTTGCATCACAATTTTAAAAACATCTTCTTAGATCCAGAACACCCTCTTGATTCCTAAACAACTCAAAATTTAACTATGAGACTCTAGCTATCTAGTCTTCAACCATCTCAGAGACCTGAGAGGGATAACTATATCTGATTATGTAGGAAGTGCAGGGCCTGCATCATCCAAAACTAAAAAATGACATATCAGTGGCTGCCTGGACAGTTCCTGTTTTCTCTCCATACGTTACGGCATCAATCTTCAGCCTTTTGGTCCCGTTTCTCTGACAGACATTGATTATAGAGCAGGAATTATGAAGGACTTACCTACCCTGTCTTGGCAGAGCTAGGCTGTCGACTTCCCTGCTACCAAATTTTGTCCTTTTTGGACAGCAGTCTGTCTACAGTTGAAGCAAGGGGTTTTTCATGCCAAGAGATAGGCTTGCCACTAATTCAACCATCTCACACTGGAGATTCTTCGATGCTCATCTTCTACTTGGAGTAGAATAGGGGGTGCTGTCAGGAGCTGATATGTCTCGATATCAAAAAAATCTTAATTTAAGAAAACATCTTTGAATGCCATATTCTGCAGATCTCTTGGGGTTTTTGAAGATGCCCTATCTATCTCTTGTATTTAGATAAGCAAATGTTGCTTGTCTCTTAACAACTTGATTTCTGAGTAGCTTAGAGGATATCTGTGATAGACTGTCATAGTAGCTAACAAAATGACATGCTTGCATGACTAGGAGTTTGTATTTCTTAACTATCCTAAACGGTTTAAGACGGTTGGTATCAAGAGGTCAGAGCTTCACATTTCTTTTTTAAGTATCACTAGGTACAATACCTTTAAGAAGTGTTACCTTTAATTTTGTATCAATATACAAAGATCAATACCAATGTGGCCAAATATACTCTTAATTTTGTATCAATATACAAAGATCAATGCCTATGTAGCCCAATACAATCTTAATATTACGTCAATATACAAGGGTCAATACCATTGTGGACAACTATAATCTTAATTTTGTATCAATATACAAAGATCAATACCGATGTAGTCCAATACAATCTTAATTTTGCACAATATACAATGATCAATACCACTTTAGCCAAATATAATACTAATTTTGTATCAATATACAAAGGTATAAGGGCATATTCAATAATCTGCCCCTTCTTCTTGGACCTTCCTGTGCTATGTCTATATCCCATTTTTCTCAAGCCCATGCACTCTTACATAGGAGAGAAAGAAGGATACAGAAAAGAAAAAGAAGGAAGTCCCTGGGTCTAACCTCCAAAACCCATTTAACAAGACCATTTAACAGCTTGTAGTAACTAAGAAAAATGGGTTGAATTTATCTAGGCCCAACAATCCTTTGCTGCTCGCTGTCACAGTTCTGATTACTTGCACACAAAATAATTTCCAAATCTGAACTATTTATTCTGTAGGAGGCCCAGGCTTGGGGAACAAGTGTGCTTCTGCTTTAAGCTTGCTTTCCTCTTTGGTAGCTGAGTGATTCCGTTGGTTTCTCTAAACCACAGAGCATGGAAGAGAGTTATGTGCTCTTGCACTTGATCATATGTAAAAAAGCACATGTTAGGGAGCCTGGAGTAATGGTGCTCCACTCACTTGTATTTCCCAAACCCTTTTAACTCCAGGCCTGTGAGTTTATGTTAAAACATATGTGACTTTTGACAAGGCAGATTAACTAAAATAGCAACAATTTGTTGGTAGATGTTTGTTGTGCAGTTAGTGTGTTATGGATAGCTGCTATTGTAGGTACTCCACTGGCAATGTCCTAGCTGATCCTCATAGCAAAGTGTTGGTACCACTGTTGTGTGATGAGGGGCCTAAAGCACAGAGAAACAAAGGAACTTACTTTGGGCCACTTTTCTGGGCCACTTGTCTGTTGTAGAAACAGAATCTGAATCCAAATAGACTCTTGCCAGCACAGACGGGAAGAACTCTGGGTCCAAAGGCAGAGTAAAAGTTGACTGAAGCTGAAAGTTTCAGAACTGATCTTCTCAATTCTGGTCTAGAAATTGTCACATATTTTAGACCTGGGCTTCTCAATATTGAAATGCACAGTTGACTTTTTCTGCTTCTTATTTCACAAATCAGTGGGAACAGTCTTAGTCACTGGTGTTTTATGAGTTTTAATTAGGCCACTGAAGTCCAGGAGGGGAATTCCTTGTTTTCAGTTGATCTAAGGCACTAATAAATTTACTCATCTAACTTCCCCTATTTTTTCTTCTCAAGTTTTCACTTGAAGGTGGGGGTGGAAGGGAGAAGTATGTGAGCACTTGAATCCTTTGGATGTAGTTTTGGTAGAAAGGTTAAGTGGGTGACAATCTGTATTCTTGAATATATTTTTCCTTTATCTTCATCTAGTTCTGAAGGTTTTCTATAGGAACAGTTTACAAGCATCCACCTATGTCTATTAAAACAAAACTTCGCATTTGCACCAGGAGTTAAGTTTCAGATTATGGGACTGCAGCTTGAAGGCTGATAACTTTCTCTTACTGTAAATGCTGAGAATTTGATTTAGAAGGTAGGTGAGGGCAGCCCACCCAAGATCGTGGGGTTACAGTACTTGGAAATCTCTAAAAATTCTCATTCTTGAGCTGAGTACGCCCCCTAGGAGGATATGCTAATGAAGCTTGCCTTCATTCCATCTTTTTTTTCTGTTTATTCATTTATCCTTATTTTCAATCATTCAAACTCTTCCTGCAGACAGAAGAAAAAAAAGAGGATAGGATGGGAGTCCAGGGAATGGGGTTGTAGAGAGGAATATCTGTAAACTGTAAACTTGCTTTATCCCTTTTCCCTCAGTAAAGGTTTTTTGTTTGATACTTTTCATTTAGAGGGCAGTATACCTCTCACAGCATCTTCTGTCAACCAGGCTTCTTGCTTAAACAGAGAAGAAAAGGGTTGTGAGGGAAAACTATGCAGCACAAATGGCTGCATGGATTGATTAACTTTCTTCCTTCATGGCCAAATTGTAAATATGATTTCAGAATACCTAAACATTTCTATACAGAACAGTAGATGTTAACAGAAGCCTCCCCAAAAGAGGTCTTAGAAAATAATCTAAAATAGACTTGAACTCTAATGCTGACCTTAGTTACATTTTGAGGGGTTCTTGTTGTTGTTTGCTTATTTTTAATCTCCAAGTAAAGCTGTGAAAAGTTAGGAGGGATGCTTTTATTCCAGGGGAGAGGAATGTCTAACACTCCTCACACTCCAGAGAACGTGTTATTTGTCACCATGCTGCAGTCAGGAATACTCTTATTGAAGACAGGGTTTACCTTTACTTGTAATTCACTAGTAAGTTCAACCTGAATTTCGCTGCCCACAGATTTAAAAAAAATAACCATTCCAAGTTTCCTCAATGAAACTGATTGTCTTGCATCTTTTAGCCACAAAGGCATTGAACATACCATGAATATCAGTGTGAATTGTGAGGTCTGCATTCTTAGGAAGTACATGGTCCTAGGAAACATATGGAGATCAGAGTTAAGCAAGCAAATTGGTCAACACAGGATTTCTTACTTTCCTGCATTCTGTTTGGCATCCATAGGCCAATAACCCCTCTTGGCTTTTCTGCCCCTGGATGGTGGAGAAGTTATAGAGCAGTTACTCTTGCTTCCTTCTATGCACAATTGTTCTTAATGCTGGGCAAATGGTTCATTCATTTGCCTCTGTACTCCTGAAAGTTTTGGTAAGGTGTTAATTAAAGTTGTCTCAGGGGCCAACTGGATTAATAAGTATGTAGGAGAATTAATAGGCAAAGATACCACACAGAGAAAGGTTTGTTTTAGTGTTCTGAGTCTGAGAATGCAACAGTGGCAGAAAACATAGCCAACCCAGACAGATAGGGAGTACTGTAGGGTTAGAATGCAGCTGCTTATCTAGAGCTGATTGGAATGCCTCTCTTGATATAATGACATTTGGGTAGAAAAACCCATAGAGAGAGGGGCGACAGCTATGGTGGTGGCTGGAGGAAGAGAATTCTAGGAAGAAAAAAATTGCAATGGACACATCAAGATGGATCATTTAGGAATCTGTTCTCCACAGCAAGATACTGCTGGAAGGTAGGAGGTAGTAACTAACTAGAGGGAAGGGGGTAATATTTCCAAGGATATATGTGATACCCATAGGGAACATGGAGAGGTGAACCGCATTACACCTTATAAACCCAGGGTGGATAGAAATTGTAGAGGGTTTTCTTTTGGTAAAAATGCTACTTTCATGATTCTAATCATGATGCTAATTATAAAGCTCCTGGTAAAGAAAGATAAATGAGTTCAACGTGGGTAGTTCTTCCTATTCCACGTATTCAGAGAGGTAAGGGGCTTGACTACTTAATAGTGGTGTGTTTTGATTGATTTATGTTTACCTGTAATTCTCTTCCCATGGCGCATGTCTTTGTACATTTTGCTTAGAACTTGAAGCAGTGTAGGTTTTCCACTAATTCTGTTTTATGTCCAGTTAATTGGTAAGTTCCCTCTAATCTATAGGAAAATTGTGTTTGTCACAGTTAGAGATTGTTAAATCATACTGACTCTAAAACTGGAGACAAAAAGGGGACCTAGGAAAACAAAAGCAGTTGGGTAGGATGGAAATTCATATACCTTTTATCTTTAAAGTTGTATTAAAAAAAAGTACTTGCCATTTTCAAAAGGTAGAGAGATGATTGCCATAAATGCTCCCTATTCTTTTCATAATCAGATACTGAATGAAAGTCTTGATTTGTGCACAAAATTTGTGCAGTTGTTGACATCTGAGAGTTTTCATATTAAGAGATATGGCATGAGTGAGAAAAGACATAAAACATATACATACCACTATTATACAGATAACTAGACTTGATCAGGTCTGACAGCAGATGGGACTATGATAACTATTCATAGACCTTACCTGGTTGGATCTTATTCATGATACCTGAGCCCTTATCCAAACTTCCTATCATTTGGCCTGACTAGTTAGTGATCCATGCCTGTTAACCTTCATATGCTTTCTTAACAAGGGGCCCACCTGCATAAAAGAGTTACTGGTTTTGTCACTTACAGTTTGGCTCAACTGGACTAGATAGCATCATTGCTTTTGGCTGGAATTGACTGATCTGTTTCACTTGTGGGGAAGGAGAAATGAATATTTGGGAATAGTGTGGTGTGGGGGAGAAGGGCCACAAATTGTTGCTTTTTATTTTCCCTGGTGTGACTCAGGTTCTCAGTGTGGAGACAGGGAGAGACTTGGGACTTTATGAGCACATCAATCCCCTTGAACGAGTTGCATAGAGAGCCAAGAGGAAGACAGAAAAATGGACAGAGGAAGTAGGGGAGTCCCAGGGGAGTCAGTGAATCTCTGCTTCCAAGACCAGGTGTCAGCCCTTCATTCTTCCTGATGTCTGGAACATGCTGTCCAGTCTTCCTTACATCCTATGAAGCAAGGGAGTGCTTATGACTGAGCATCACTTTGCTGAGGAGGATGAGGAATTCAAGAATGGCCTTTTAAAAGACCAGACAATTTTGCATGAACTGTCCTGTGTCCATCTCTCCACTCCATCTATATTCTAGAAATAGACAGCTGCATTCTTGCCCTGAAGACAACACATGTTTTGTCTGTAAGCATTGTGTTGTGCTCAGTCCTTCCTCCAAGGTCTAATCTCCTGGTCTTGATCCTTCTAGTTCTCTGTGCCCTGGGATTTCCCCCTCCTGCCGTGTAAATCCAGACAACTTTCTGCCTGTGTTCTGAAACCTTGGTGTTTCTGCCTTGGACTTGAGTCTCTTCGAAATGATTGTGTGGTGGCTGGGCACTGCAAAATGAGTCAGTTCCTGCAGTTTGGTTACAAGTTCTCAAAAAGTATTTCAGAATGTGGATGTGGTCAGCAGAGTCATTTTCCAGGCATCTAAAAGGAAACCCACAGCAACTGTAACAATTGAGCTACGATCCGGTGGTGCTTCACAACAGAAGAACCAGTCCTGTTTTCTGTCAGAGCAATGTCTAGAACCACCTTCCAGTTTAGCTGCTTCTAACACATCTTTGATGGGAATTTGTGTTCTTGTTTGCACGTCACAATTTATCTACCAACATTTGCACACACAATGTGACACAGGTTTTAACCTTACTTACTTTTGAATGTTGGACTCAGTTTGAATAGAAGAAAGTATTATTTTGGTAAAATAGAATTGTTGGGCTAGATTCTATTTAAATAAACTAGAGTATAATTAGGAGATTTGAAATGTGACCTGTGAAATAAAATTGGGTAATTTTTCTGAGTAATAACCAAGGGGATTTTTAGATATCATGTAGTACATAGGATTACCTCATTCACTAATTAAGTTCTGAATCTTGCAGCAATAGTCATATAAATGATTAAATTCTTTTCAAGATTTGAAGAAGTTTAAAGCTCAACATAAACACTACATTTCAGTACAACATGGGCTTTAGAAAATATTTTGTTGCTATTTTTATTTACTCATGTACTGTGAGATATGTAAAATCTGATTGAGTCTGTTTCCAGTCTTCAACCACTCATGGAAACTGATGAGACTTTTCAATAATAATAGGCAAAAGATCTCAATAGACCCTTCACTGAAGAAGATAATCATATTGTAGATAAGTGCATGAAGGGCGTTCCACATCATTAGTCACTAGGGCAATGTAAATGAAAACTACGCACTATTTGAATGGCAGAAATGTAAAAGGCTGACTACCAAGTGGAAGTTGAGGATGCAGGGATTGGAGGCTCTCTGATATTTAGGAAGAAATGTGAAAAGGTAGAAATTTTTGGAAGGCAATTTAGCAAATTCTTAAAATGTCAAACACATGCTTACCATGTGACCCAGATGTCCCACTTCGAGTGACAAGAAAGCCATGTGTATGTGAATGCTCATACCAGTTTTCAAGAACTAGAAAAACACAAATCTCCATTTGCAAGTTAATGGACAAAAAAAAAATCATAGTGTATCTCAATGGCTACTGCTCAGTAATGGAAAAAGTTCCTACCTTCAATAAAATAAGGGGCCCTTATTTATGAGAATACACTCTATGTGATTATGTTTATATAAATTTCTAGAAAATGTAAAGAAATTCTTAATGGCAGGAAGTAGATGAGGAATTGTATGAAGTGGTGAACAGAGGGGTACGCAGCAAAAGAGAAGGGTTGCAAAAGGTGAAAAGGAAAACAGACCTAGTGGGTAATTTCACTTTATTATTTACATTGATGTTTCATGGGTGATTCTGTTTTTTAAGCTTCCCAATCATCTAATTTAATGTGTGGTTTATTGCATGTTGGTTATTCCTTGATTTTAGAAAAATCTGAAGAAAACAAGATATCATCATTACAGTAGATGATGGAGGGTTTGAAAATGTCCCTGTTTGGTAAAATCAAGATTACCCTTTCTTAGGAAAGGAAAACCTGATAGAGCTGTAATGATTTGAGTATAAAAATACAGAGCTTTCTAGTATAGATGAGCAAGCAAAGTTGAACAGGGAGTTTAGTGTGTAGCCACCCCCATCTCTCACCACCCCTTGTCAGTGAAATTAGTGCCTTTTGTCCAGAAGTGTTTTCTCCCTCCACTGGTGGGGCAGCTATCTGCTGACTTTATGAACATGAACCTACACTCCCCTGTGACAAGGCTGCAGCTTCAGAAGCTGACCTCAGGTTGGAAGGTACCTTACTCTACTTCATTGTGTACAAGCCTTTCCCTGGTCACATGGATCAGTATTTCCTTTTGCTTGAAGAGTAAAGGGGCTCAGAAATGAAACTGTTTCCTGGATCACAGAACCCTTATGTCCCTTTCTGTGGTGAAAAATGTCACCATTCTCTTTTGCTACTTGCTACATATGCCTTGCTACTTTCCCAAACTCATATCATTGACTATTTGATCAAGACTCTTAGCTCACCAATTTTGCAGAGTTCATTTTATGTGTGTAAAAGGCATCCAAGAAAGTGATGCCTTGTAAGCTCCAGTTTCCCTATCTGTAAACAGACAATAACACAAGTGCTTAGTTTTCTAAGGTTATTATAAGACTCAGAGAACCAGAGAAAACCCAGTTCTATGTTCCCAGCAGGTGTTGCCTGTGTAATTACCCACACCATATCTGTATTACTGATATGGTACTTAGTAGAGACTAGAGACTAGAGTGGGCCCTGTGGGGCACAGTGGCAATATGATTCCATTTGTTTCCCTATGGCTTCATTCAAAACTGGAATGTTAACAATGAATAAAATCCAGTGCAATTATTTCCAATTCTTCCTAAAAGGACACTAAATAATAGATAATTGGTTTTCAACCACTCACAAAACCATAGGTAAAGGCAGATGTTGTTGAGTTGTTTTCTCCTGGAAGATTGCCCCATGCATTGTTATCCTCTGTTTGTACCTGAGCTGTGTTGATAGCATATTTCTTCTCCAAGTACCTGTCAATGTCCTTCACTATCTCTCTTCCTTTTTCTCCTTTGTGGTCTTGAGGAAATTGTCTCCAGATTACTCCTTACATAATTTGCCACCCAAACTTGTCATCAGCATATGTGATAAACTGTGAAGAGCCCAAGTATAGCCTTAAGTACTTTGTGAGATGGTACTTAACAAACATGTGTTGAGGGGGCATGACAAGAGTTCTATGGTCACGTAAGTTTAAGAAACTCTGGGAAGAACAACATCAAATAGGCTTCCTGCCAGACAGGTTTCTCAGAGACATTTACTTGTGTAGGGAAATGGCACTGTGTGCATTTCTCGAATGTAATAGAGTCGAAGAACTATGGGATTGTTTTTTTTTTTGTGTTTGTTTTTGTTTTGTGGCTTGTATTCTGGTTGAGGCCTCCAGTAGAAACACTGTTCTGTAACTTGTTTGGTGTGCTGGTAAATGACAGTTTTCCTAAGCGCTTTCTGTCTGTCTCCGTGTCGAAAACAAAACAAGAATTGTTTTCTTACTGGATCTTGAGAGTTCTTGTGTCTAAATGTTGTGTTCACCGTTTAGAGAACTCACTCAGCTGTATTTTAGGTTTAAAAACATTAGGGACTATAGTAATAAAGGTGAACAAAGGGTGAAAGATTCTGTCTGGAAATGAAACTGAGTCAAGGAAAAGTCTGCTGCTTTGTTTCATTTTGGCCAAAATCATCTGCTATTGCTCCTTTATCATTTACTATTCTGGTTTCTGCCAGTTTTTATAGGGACAGGAAGAGCATGCCGGCCCCCTCCAGTCTGTAGGGTTTTCATATTAGCATTACCACTACTAAGGTGGGAAAGTCTAAGAATGACCATGTCTGGTATTTCTTTTTCCACTTTGTTTCCCAAGCTACAGAGTTTGCTCATCTGAGTAAGGTTTACGAGAGAGATCATGTCATGGGAAGCAGGAGAATAAAAATGAGGTTAGGGGTTTGGGGTCTGGAGCTCAGGTGAGTACAGAGGCTTTTCTTGGGGGAAGAGTGGCTTGATATGGAAGCCAGGACCTCACACATGACAGGTAAGCACTGCCACCAAATTACATCCCATCCCTCTTACCCCTTTCCTTTTTAAAAGTGATAGTTACATTCCTAGGGCACATTGGCAGTCACACCCAACCCCAACTCACTTCCAGCTAAATTCTTTCAAAGCATACCCTTCCTGTCCCCTTTCTCCTCTCACAGAAAGAGAAACCAGATTTCTCCTGTGTTACTTACCATCAATATAAACAGCAATTTTATTCCTGTTATTTCCCCTTTCAACCTAGTAATGAAATTGGCCACTGTTCCTCCATACAGGAAGAAAGACTTCCTTCCTTCATCTCTTGCCTTGCTCCAAGCTTAGGAATAATCTTTGCTTTCTTGTGGATTCTGGACTCTAACCTTTCCTAACTTTTTAATTAAACTCACAAAAGTTACTTCCCTCCCTTCCCAACTTTTCAGGTTTTTTCCATCTGCTAATCCTTATGTTCTACATAGGTAAGAAAAGCCATCCAAGAAGCTGATGTCCCTACAGGAGTGTCAGAGTGCCTGTCTTCTCTTGCCCATGTTTTTGGTTTTGCTTCAGTGGCTGTCATCCCTCCTCATGCTTTGTCAGTAGTAGTGCCCCTTTTTAGTATTTCCCTTCCTTTTTATATTACATATTATACACTATGAAAATAGACGATCTCCAGTTAAAAGCAGATCTCTCTCTCTCTCTGTCTGTCTCTATCTCTGTCTCTATGTTTTCCTCCCTTATATGTGGTGCATAGACCAGCATCTATAACTAAACTAAGGACAGAAGGAGAATGTTGTTGTCAAGTTGTGGCATGGTCCTTGGTTTGTACCAAGCTACTTCCAACAAAATACTTGTTCCTATAACCAGTTGAAGAAGTGGATTCATTTTCACTGTGTGGCAGCCAACTGAAACCAGTTTGGCAGCAAATACTCGATTGTAGGTTAGGGCTGTATACTGTTGTCTTTCTCACACTCTCTAAAGGTTATAAAACAATCAGTATCCCCGCTGCGTTTTATGCAATACCCTTCAGACCACTCTTTAAAGTCTCACTTACCTTTTCTATTTTCTCCTTGTTACACTAGTAGACTCCATACTTTCTTCCCTCTTTCTCTTTGCTGGGCATTGCATGCTGAAGCTGGCAGCTTTATCAAATAGGATCTGTATGTATGATGATACACATTTGGCCTTTTATCCTTTTAAAATTATCTGAATTTGGTGCTTCCAAATCTTCACACTCCATCTGTTAGCCTGTCTTTCCCTCTTTTCCTTTGTGGTAGGAGCCATGTGAATAGACTTAGTTAAAAAACAAACTTGTCATCCAACCACAGAACTCTATCCGTTGGTACACAGTGTGGTTTGGTTTCTGGTGGACCTCCATGGTTGTGGGGCAGGCTGTGGTGAAGGTTGAGTCTGCCTGAGTATACCTTCAGTGATGTTAAGTGGATAAAGTCATACACACATATAATCCTGAATGGAGATGTTCATCCATGGGGTTTCAGGGTTTTCTGTGTATGTTTTTTTTTGAAGTATATTATTATAGGTGCTCAGATACTTTATAACTGATTCCCCTCTGATTGATTTAGGTAACCATTGTTTATTTACCAAATGAAGTTGACACCTACAGAATTACAATAATGGGACTTGATTACTACCTCAAAGCACTTGTGTTCTCACACGTCTCTAAAGAAATAATGTCAGAGCAGTGTGACTTTCTTTCTGACCAACACACACTAAGCCACCAGGGGGCCAGCCCCAAAGAAAAGTCCTTCTCACCTGCGAGGAGGCCTAAAGCTGGGCCTTCCATGGGTAGGAGGAACTGGGCAGTCAGCACTCAAGGTCCACCACTTCCTTCCCCTTCAGCTTGTCTGAGCTGAGTAGAACCTATCCAGGAAGAGCTACAGAAGAACTAATATTTCATTAGCATGAAAATACTAAATAGCATAAGGAGTCAGACAGTGAGAAAATAGAAAGTTTGTGGTTAATACATTGTTAGTGACACCTGTAGCCTATGATGTTAGGCATATGCTGATGTCTTTAGAAAACAGCACATGGCTCAAAAGTGAGACCAAATTATGAAAAGACCAGTAATGGGCTGTGATTAATCAAAGCCCTGGCTAGCAGTTTTATAGGAACTGACTGTATTTTTTCTATTATTTACAGGTTTGGAAAACAATTATTTGATGTCCTTATTTTCTTATCATTAATGGAATGCAAATACTCTTATTTCCCTTTGTTAAAGACAGGAACTCTTCACTGCCTTGTGTACTGCTGACATTGTATCTAGAAAATGCCTTAGGTGTTTCTCCCGGAGAAGGAGGGAGAAGGGAGGAAGGGAGAAAAATGGATTTAAGGCAATTGGTTTCTAGAATTTGTCCTCAAAAAGACTGTATGTCACTCAGATTAAATCTATCCTTTTTTTCTCTAAGTGTATTTAGTAAGCAAAAATAATTTATGTTCTCATCCAGTAAGTATTTAAAATTTGATTTTTTTTCATTCAGGAGGATTAAAGGCATGTATCTAATTGCTAAATATTATTTTCTAAAACTAGTCTGAGTCTGTCTTTATTAGCTGGAAGAGGTTTCACCCTTAGAAACATGTTTTAGGATCTTGTGCCAAACTGATCCGTTCCCAGGCCTGTTCAGGCTAGAATTATTTGGCAGAAAATATATTTTTAAAAGTGTCTTGAACTGGAATGTCCCAGAAAATGTTCACCTCAAATTTCAACTTGACTTGTTGAACAATTTACTAAATAGAAAGACATGAGGATCAAGTGACCATCAGCTGGTATAAATGTTTTTGGCCAATGTAGTCACAGGACCTCAGGTATGCAAGAGTTAGACGGGCTGCCACCATGTGCCTGGTTATGGCGATAATCTGATCCAAGTACTCTAACGTAATGCAGAAAGAATTCAAGTTCACAGGAATGTACTTTAATTAGACACCTGTATTTAAAAGGTTCATTTCTCCTCCAGTATAATTTAACCCTGTGGCACACAGTGTGTATATGAATGCACGACTTTCCAGGTCTATACTTAGTATTAATTAGACTTTCTGTTCTTCACCATTTGAGAGGCATGTAGGTTTTTTTAACAGCTTTATTGAAGTATGATTGATAAAAAAAGAGCAACACATACTTCATGTGGAGAGTTGGGTGAGTTTAGATGCATATAAACACCTATGATGCCATAGTCCCAATCACTCATAATCAAGGTAATCACAGGCCAGTGCCTCCAGAGTTTGTTTCTCTCCCTCTCTGCCCCCTCTGCCCCTCCTTCCCCCTTCATGAACATGCCTTTTTTTTAAAGAGCAATCAACATGAAGCCCACCTAGTGGGAGACTTTTTTGTTCACTTTTAAATTAATGCTGACTTTGTTAAAATCATGGATTGGCTCGTGCTCCTTCAGATCCATAAATGTGTTGGTGACACAAGTTAAGTTGGCTGCATTCTTTAGTTAATGGAAGGAAGGCTGCTAGTACATGAGTCAGAGACCAACTCATTCACACACTCTCAAGTCCCTTAAAATTACTAAACTGCAGAATACCCGGTGCAGACCTGTGCGAGCCCTGTGGTTGCTGCTTCAGTCCCTGTGAGCTCATATGAGAGGGATTTGTTCTCCTGCTGTCCTCCAACCCCTCTGACCTTTACACTTTTTCTGCCTCCTCTTCTGAAGGGTTCTCTGAGCTCTGAGGGGGAGGAATTTAATACAGATAGCCCATTTAGAGCTGTGTGTTCCAAGGTCTCTCTCCCTGTGTAATGTCTGGCCGTGGGTCTCTCCATTTGTTTCTGTCTCCTGCAGGAGGAAGCTTCTCTGATGATGGCTGTATACAGAAGGCATTGGTCTATGAGTAGAACAGAATGTCATCCAGAATCATTTTGTCACTACATTTTCTCCTGTTTTTTAGACCGGTAGTATTTGGTTTTATCAGTAGTATTAGGTCTTTGTGCTATCTAGTCTCTGGCTCTTGGTCACTCAACAGTGTTGGGATTGGATTCCATCTTGTGGAGTGAGCCTTAAATCAAATCAGTCATTGCTTGGTTGCTCCTTTAAGCTTTGTGCCACCATGGCCCTAGCATATTTTGCAGGCAGGACAGATTGTAGATCAAAGGTTTTGTGGCTGGGTTGGTGTTTACATTTCTCTTTTGGTAGTGTGCAAAATACCTTCCCATACCAAAGATGCTAGAATGTAGGGGTGAAGGCCCTACGTAGGCACTAGCTTTACCTCTCCATACTCAATCAGTTGTGTGGGTATTGTCTTCAGCAATGGGCCCTTGCTGTCTGTCTGTGGGCAACCTATGTTCTTGGCAAAAGCCTGAATTGTTTTGTGTGGGGATTTTTATCTGACTCCTTTTGCCAACAACTCAATTGGGCATAACCTGGCCCTAGTACTGAATGCTTTCTTTGGTGACAAGAGATGACCAATTGGAACTCCATCTCCCTTATTTATTTGGAGACTCCATTGGGATTGCCTTCTTATATTTTTGAAAGTTTCCATTGCACTAGGTTTGCATAACACCCTTCAAATATCCCTCAATTCTAGCTGTTTCTCTCTCCATTTTCCCTTTCCCTCCCAACTTGATCCTCCCATTCCTGTCCCTGCCACCAGACCACCCATAGAATCTATTCTATTTCCCTCTCCCAGGGAGATCCATAAGTCTCCCCTCACCCCTTCTTCCATACCTAACCTCTCTGGGTCTACAGATTGTAGCTAAGATAGACTGAGATTTATAAATAAACATCTGTTTAACCTTGACATTAAAATTAACTAAACTAAAGCCTTGCCTCACTCTTTTAGCATTATCTATGAAAGGTGATTTAGGAATCATAGAGTGTTGTGAGATGTGCATTTGTGTGCTCCATAAATGCTATATTTAACAGTAAGGGTAAGAGCCTGCCATACTTGAGCAAATGCTCTTTTTACCCCCGCATCTCATTATGCATGCTCTTTTATACAAAGAGAATACTAAAATACACTTAGTAGATAAGGTTTAGTTTATAACTATTAAGGGGGGAGCTATCAAACAAAAGCCAACTTTCTTTGTCAGGCCCACTCCTGTCCTCCTCCAAAGATCCAAGCACACTGTGACTCCCAGAAAGCTGCTTGTGTTTTCTTACTGCTAATGGTTTTGTACTGAGCCACTTTTCTTTGTGATGTGCATATATTTGATTACTACTGTATGGTCCAGCTGCTTGTCCATTGAACTTATACTGTTTGAAAGTTGTAAGTCTTTGAGAGCTTTCTTCCTTATGATAACCCTCCTAAATCCTTCTAAGTGAATGCTGCAGAACTCTAAGGTGTGTGTGCTGGAAGCAAAGTTACATAGCTATTTACATTCGAAAATGATCCTACATGCAGAAAAAAGTGATTGCCCATCGTGGTCAAATGTTGAGATATAGAGTTCCTCACTTCAGGGCATTAGATATTTTCCTGCCTTGATGCTTTGGTCACTTGCCTCTTTTACTCCCCCAGGGTCCTTTCTCTCCCCAGGTATGGGTATGCTTCTTGAAACCTGCATGAATATGAGGCCTTCAGTCCCACATTCGTCATTCCTGCCTTTACAGTACCTAATACAGTACCATTACTTTCAACTATTTATTATGCTACAAAATGACTGCGTGTTTGCTGGATTATTTTCTGTTTGTCATTTCTGATTCTCAGTTCCCAGGAGTCAGGGGACTTTGCTCAGTGTTGTATCCGTTGGGCCTGGACTGAAATACAGAAAAGTGTCCCAGTAAGTATTTTTAAGTGTTTCTAGGATGAATGAGTGACTGGATCAACAAGGAGTTTACCTAGCTAGTGATTTAAACCTGTTTTGTTTTGTAGGGGGACAGCGTAGAACTGACAAACTGATGAGGTGCTACTTTGCATTGTTTTGTGAGAGTTACCTTTTAATAATTTTCTGTGTTTTAAGTATTTAGTAAGTGAATCTAGAGGTAGTTAAGATGTATTCATAAGCCAAGAAAAATATGCAGCTGAAAACTCTTAGTATTGTTTCATTGATTTCTATAATTGACATATTTTCTTTTCCTTCCAGAGTCTCTCCTCAGAAGGCCACAAATTGTCTACCTCTCAGAAGGATTAGGGTGCTCTCAGTGGCTCAGTAGCCAGTGTAGATCCTGTCTTTGATAATCAGCAGCTACATCTGGCTACTGGGTCTCTGGTGGCATCATCTAGCTTCAATTATGGTACCCAGAGCAAGGTTATTGAAGCAATAAATTTATCTGGAGCAACACACACATGCATGCATAGGCACGCACACAATTTTCAGAGTCGTATTTTCCATTACTCATTGGATTTTGGAAGTCATCCAGAGTTTTATGAATTATATTGTCTCTGTGTTTAACACGGCAAAGGATATTTGAGCCATTGATTGGTCTTCCTCTTTGTCCTCTTTCCCCCATGAAGATATAATTCTCTTAGCCAGCTGCTTATCTGCCTATGTATCATCTACCTAACTTGATATCCATATATGTGCCTATCTGTCCTTCCATACATCTCTTGACCTTTAAAGGTAATAGCATGATAAATGACAACTAATAGAATTATTTCAGGAAATTTCACCAATAGGTAAGCCACAGCAATTATGACTTCTTTTTTTCTTTTCTCTATGGTAAATAAGACATATACACACATACCAACTTTGACATGTTAATCTGTGTGGATGATTTGCAGGCTGAACATCCAGGTCTGGGGCATGAACCTGGCATATAATGTAGATTTCTGTGTTTGTTAGGCAACAGCTACATTGTCTGCTGGGTTTCAGGCTACCTGGAAGCATTTCTCCATTGGCCACCTTATCAATGTTTTATCTCTAATATTTCTGAGTCGCTTTTCTAGGAGCTATAAATGAGTGTGACTTATCTCATTGGAAAGAATAAAGGAAAGGAACTCCATGAAGCTGATCTTTAGCAATTAATGGTCTCATTGTGATGTCATCCAAAACAATCTCACATGCCAGACTTGTCAACTGAAGAAACCAGAGATAAATTGTAATATCATCCTTCCTCTTCTTGCTTCAACTTTCAAAGATGGATCATGTTATGATGAAATGTTTTCTATTTGTTATTGGTGACAGGAAGTACAGCACCTTAGCGCACTGTCCCTTACTTTATCATTCCTCCTCACTTTGGCTTCTCTTCCACCTGCAGGAACCTGGTCTATTTCTGTTCTCCCTCCGTCTTTGTCCCAAAACGTATATGAAGGACTCTGATCTCAATATAATCTGAACATTTTATCATGTTCCAACATCTCACCACACCATTTGTTCCCTGAAAGCATATTCAGATATTTAATGGGCTGTTCACTACTGCTGTCCATTCTTCATGAAAGCAGAGGAGCAGATGTGTGATGGAATGACACGGAGCTTCCAAAGAGCTTGAGCATAGCTTTCCATAATGAGAGGAAGAAGAGAATAGAAATTGCTTTGAAGAAACACAAGTTTTATGATGTGGTTTGTCTACTATTTTGGAAAATTTGAAATTGGAATTTTTAGAAAGTAGCAATTCAGGCTAAAATTCTCAGTGGAGGAATAGAATTTTTAAAGGGGAATTTATTAATTGTTAGTTATATAAATTAGAGATTTTTTATACGAAATTATGTATTTTACATTAATGTAACTTAACAAATCAAAGAGTAGAAAAGGAATAAAAGTGATGCAAAGATCAATGTCTGTATGTAATTAATTAATTAATAGCCAATGATGGTATTGTAATGTGCTTTTGTAGCCTCATGCTCAATTGAACGAAAATAAAGCAAATGACTTAACATTTTTAAAAGATTATACTGTCTGTTCTGTGTGGGTTTTTGTTTCCTACCTTCCAGTTCATTCCATTCCCCTATTTTTTTCCCCAAGCCACTGGTCTTATAAAAAGGACTTATAGTTTAGGTATTTGACAACCACTTTACGTGTAGTAGATGGCTCCGTACATGGGTACATTTAATTAAACTCCTAGCTATCAAGGGGACAGTGTTTTCTTTCTTCCCTCT
Source organism: Lophiomys imhausi (assembly GCA_907164525.1). Lineage (NCBI taxonomy): Eukaryota > Metazoa > Chordata > Mammalia > Rodentia > Muridae > Lophiomys > Lophiomys imhausi. The sequence continues at coordinate 1,709,761 of CAJQZJ010037357.1, read as the reverse complement.
CTGCACCAATGAAGTTCTTTGAATTATTTTGCCTAGCACTAAACAAAGTGTTGACTGTAAAGCCAGATAAAAAAGTTTCTCGTGCCCAAGGTTTCATTTCCTTCTCCAAAGTGACACAGCAGTACTGGATGGATCACCAAAGCATGGCCAAATATAGTGATATAACAAAATACATATTCAGACTTTGTGTACAGTTCCCCAAGGCCCCTGTACTTTACTGAGTGATATGGATGTAGGAGCATCTTTTGTTGCAGTATTTGGTCTATTCCTTACACAAGAACACTAGAGTCTAAGAGTACTGAGTCAATCTTTTGTATGCTAATGAATGAGTGGCTATTGACCTGGGATGGGGAGTGGGGAGGGAGCTCATTAGCTTCTAGAAGATGTCTAGATCCCAAAACCACCAAGATATGGTTAGTGGTCTGGAGCTTCATGCCCCTGATCATCAGACTGAGTAGGTGACTTTATTTTCCGTACTTGTAGTATTGGGTGTGCAACTCAGACATACTTCAAAGTACATTGAGCCATTTATTACAACCTACTTCCGGCACAAGTAATCATTTTCTTAGTTCATTTGTGCAACTGTACCAAAATATCTGTGACTTGAATAAAAATTATTTTCTAAGAACTCTGGAGGGTAAGTTCAAGATATTGATATTCATTGTCTGATAACCACCTTCTTGGTGTTTATTCATGTGGTAAAAAGACAAAAGAGAACACTGTTTTCCCAAAGAAACCAGTTCAATAGAAACAATCCTGATGTCCCTCAACAGAAGAATGGATTAAAAAAAAAAAAAAACTATGGTATATCGACACAATGGAATACTACTCAGCTATCAGAAACAACGAAATCATGCAATTTGCAACCAAATGGATAGAACTAGAAAAGCTCATCCTGAGTGAGCTAACCCAGACTCAGAAAGATACACATGGCATCTATTCACTTATAATTGGATTTTAACCATATAGTACAGGATAACAATCTTACAACCGACAGACTGAAAGAAACAGGAACATGGACTTTACCTGTTAGTGGGACACTTTGCCCCAGTGGAGCTACTATGTAGGCCCCCAGTACAAGAGGAAGCTCTTAGCCCTCATATGACTGATGAACTGAGGGTGGGGCTGAGATTGCCCCCCCCCCACCGGAGGAGTAGGATATATGGGAGAGGAAGTAGAGGGTGGGAGGGTGGGACCGAGAAAGGTGAAGGGAGGGGCTGTGATGGAGATGTAACTTGAAGTAATAAATAAACATAATAAAAAAGGTAATATTAAAAAAAAGAAAAAACTGGTTCATCAAGGCCTAATGTCTATAAGCATGGAGTGCTTGTGACAGTCAACCTTTTGAATACCCTACCTGAGTATTTCACATTGAGTTTCAACATGAATATTTAAATATTTAAAAGGTACATATTTACTCCTCTGTCCCCATCCCCCATTCATGTCCTTTTCATTTGCAAAATACCCTTAATTTACCCCGGTAGCCCCTGAAATCTTGTTTCACAAATCTAATCACTTCTTAAACCCTTACTTATTACTGTTACACTTCTGATCATGTTTCACCATGGAATGGGGTACATTCAGATGACAGCAATCATTAGTGCCTGATTAATCATGAACATAATGGAACGTTCTCCAACTATGAGGTTCAGAAAGCCTCTAGGTTAGTAAGTGAATGTGGTACTGAGCATGGAAGCCAGGTGTCTTCAAACACATTGTAACACATACATGACTTCAGTTGGACTTCAATCACTTAAGATAAATGAGTAATGGTAAGTAAACTTCCCTGGGTTCTATCAACTATATAACAACTTCCTCAACATGAGGGGTTGAAGAAGCTCCTGATACATACATAGTTGGATAGACAACTGTAAATGACAACAAGCAATTGGCATTTGAAGTAGGACTCCTTGTGAGAGTGAGCTCTTCTACAGTGCGATGTTAACTTCAAGTAGACAGTATCAAAATCGAGTTGAATTATAGACACCCAGCTGGTGTCATGAAACTCATAGATATTTGGTACATTTATCAGAATGATGTGAAAGAAAACAGGATGAAGAGTGCAAGTGGTTAGGTAGTCACTTTTTCCTAACATTCTTCCCTTGTCTCTCTCAGACCTCTGGAAAAAAATAGACCAATGCTTAATGGCTTTGTCTAGAAGTGAGAAGCACAGTAACCTGGAGATAGATACATATATGTATAACTATAAAATATATTACAAAATAGTTTAAAAGTGCTAATGGGAACTTAAAATGATACACTTATGCAAAAGTAATTCTTTAAAATAAAAGTTAAGCAGTCACCACTTCTATGTAAATGTCCAAAAGAATTGAAAGCAAAGCCAAACACATGTATGCATATTCTTTTTTTGAGATTTATTTTATTATTATTTTTTTATGTATACAGTGTTCTGCTTACAGGTATGCCTGCAGGCCAGAAGAGGGCACCAAATTTCATTATAGATGGTTGTGAGCCACCATGTGGTTGCTGGGAATTGAACTCAGGACCTCTGGAAGAGCAGCCAGTGCTCTTAACCTCTGAGCCATCTCTCCAGCCCGTATGTATATTCTTAACAGTATTGTTAGTATGTACAATAGCCAGGTGACAGAAACAACCCCAATGCCAATCAATGGAAATATTTAGCCATAAAAGAAAGTATAAGCTGGGTCTGATAGGGTAGGGCTGGAAACAAGTGGATGAAGAGTTCAAGGACAGCCTGGGCTATATGAGATCCCCACCTTGGAAAACACAAAGAACAGAAATTTAGACTACAATGTAGGTGAATTTAAGAAAGCCACATAATGTATACAGTTCTATTGACAAGACATAACCTTAATAGGCAACTCTTAGGGATGTAAGGTTGTTAGGAGCTAAGGATGGAAACGAGTGAGGGGTGACTGCTAGTGGGAATAAAGCTGTTTCTTGGAATGAGGAAAACACTATGGAAAACCTTGTGTGCATCCTAACCTGCACCTTTTATCTTTGTTTGTTTGTAGGTGGTCTTGCCATGTGTCTCAGGCTGGTCTGGAATTTGGCAGTCCTCCTGCCTTAGTGGTAGGGAATTGGACATTTAGAGTTGGTGGAACTCATAGTTTGTTAATTATACCAGAAATTTTAGTATGGATAGCTCCTATATGCTCTGAGTCCTCCAGATGTCCATATAACTGTGTGCATGATAGAAAGCAAAATTAACTTGGGAACGTTATCTTTACCTTGCCTCCTTCACATTTCTAGGCTCATGCTATTCGTCCTGTTTCTTCTTTAGTATCTCATCTATAGACCCACTCTTAGCTACATCTCTAGCCTTGAACCTAGAACAAGTTCCCATTTTTTGTCGGTCATGACTGGCATTTTGGAAGGATAGAGGACAGTTATTTCATTGACTACCCCTCATTTTGCATTGCTCAGGTGACTCCTGCATAGCAGAAGCTATGCCTTTAAGTGCATCATATCTGCAGGTACATTTATATGAATGTGTCCCACCAGGGGTGGTAACCTTGACTATTTGCTTAAGATGTCTGTCTGATACTGTATTCATCCTTCATAGCCTCCCTTTCTGCTCCCCTTTTGTGGTGGTCCTGGGAGTTAAACTAAGTCCTCATATGTTAGGAAAGTACTCTACTACTAGTTATATCCTAAGCCTTTACTATTATTTTACAGTTCTAAGGAATAGAACTTACAGACTTATGGTCTACTACATGTGAAGTAATATCTCTATCAACTGAACTACAGCTAGGACCCCGAATTTTCCTTTAATTTACCATTCTGTATTTCTATTTCCCTCACTCTTCAAAACATGTATCATTCACTTTCTGAGTGTTCTTTAAAAAAATGTACCTTATTTTGTTCAGATAATGTAAACTTTACATGAGTTGTACTGTGTTAGATCCCTCTGGCTCTTATTTTTTTTAAACAAATTAAGCACTGTTTTTAATGTTTATTCATGTTGCTTCAAATTCTGTGTTGCACTCCATGAAGTGTTGGTAATACATTCTATCCACGCCATTTCCAGTGACAGAGACTAAAACTTATTTCTAGTATCACAAGCGGCAGTACAGGTGACTGCCATCCTGAATTTTAGAATGAAGACTGCTAGTGAAAATTATGGAAGTATAGCTATATAACCTTTTTGTTGGACTGATTTTGCTGGAAAATATTTGCAAAATGAGCATAGTGATGGGGGCCTATCATATTAGCTACTTGAGAAGTCGAGGCAGGAAGATTACAAGTTGAAGGCCAGTCTGGGAACCTTAGTGAAAAACTCTGTCCCAAAAATGAATGGCTGGTAATTTAGCTCAGTTGGTAGAGTACTGCCTAGTATGCACAAAGCCCTGGGTTGTATCCCTAGTACTACATAGAACTAGACGTAGCAGCCCACTCTTGTAAATCTCAGCATTAACAAAATTAAGGCAGAAGGACCAGAAGTTGATGCTGGAGAGTTTGGCCCTGAATGAGAGAGACATCTATATATTCTCCACCAAGGCTCAGGGAACGTATCTGAAGAGGGCTTGGGGAAAATGTAAGAGCCAAAGGAATGATGAAATGTACAGCAAAAAGTTGTCTTCTATATATGACATAGGTATTGCACTCATGAACTCTTTGCAGCCACGTTGGGCCCTTCAGTATTTCATCATGTATGGGAAAGGTCCCAAGAGGTCCCACTCCTCACTAAGAGACTACTGATAGTTAATTGTTGTTTAGGGAGGGACATCAGCCTCAGGCAAACAACTAAGTCAATGGGTTACACAAAAAGAAAATATGTAAGTAGGAGGGGGACTCGTTGAGAAGAAAAGTTTCAGTGAGAGCAGCAAGGGGATATGAGAGGA
>CAJQZJ010037357.1:1566879-1659935 GCA_907164525.1 Lophiomys imhausi | reverse complement strand
GGCAGCTGAGGCAAATGTTATTCAGGACTGTTATTTCCATAGCATGACTACATTCTCATTTAAATAACCAGCTGGTGGAATTGGACAAAACTGAGTTATAGGTCCTTAATTTGAGAATTGAAGCATTTATCATGTATTGAACATGTGCCAGATACTTCAAGTCTCTGGGGAGCCAAAGACAAGGCCAAGTTCCTGTCTTCTGAGGACTCACATATGGATACTTCTTATCTGCACAAGAGGTTTTGACCTGTCTATTTCTTTGACTTTTGCTCCAAGGCTGCTAGCCATGGTCATGCATATTTTATTTTATACAGAGATTATTATATGATTGACAACACCTGCAAATGTGCACAACACAACCTGGACCTTGTTTCATCAAATACAGTTCACCTAAAATATTTTTGTTTCAACTCTGTCTTCCAACTCCTTCTAGATGCACCTCTACTCTGATCTGTTTCCTACTTATCTTTGCTTGGCCATAACCCCCAAGGTGATCTTTTTTGATGTCCTCTCTTTGGAACATTCTGTCAGAAAAGTAAACAGGGGTGTCAAGGCCTTCTTTTGCTTAGTGTTTTCTTTTACTGTTTAGTTCATTTGGCTTATGTCCCTGCTTGGTTTTCAGTGGTAAGCGTAGGAACTGTGTGGTGTCATCTTCCCACAGGATTCTGCACATAATTAGAACCCAATAGGACAAAAGAAGAAAGTACTGTTTAAAACAAGTGACCTTTTCAGTAGTGAGAAACTCCAGCTGAAATGGAGTGTCTGTGGCAAAACTTTCAAATCAATATGTTTTTCAAGTTCTTTTAATTGTTGACTCTCAAATATTTATGCTAATGACAACCATCAAAAGTACAGATACTGGAAATGTACCAAACTCAAAACTAATTCTAGCCAACTAATTCTTCTAATCAAATCTTCTGCAAGAGTGTTTGACAAAAAGAGGGTTAAGTCCAGTTAAGCATAGTTGACCCCTTGAAATTCTCCTGTTTAGGAATCAACTTCATTCATTTTCAGGATTGGATCATTCTATAAGAGGTCCTAAGTACCCTGATGCTAGGTAGTGAGGAATCATGGAAGTTTTTCTACAAAAGCAGGGATGGAAGGGAAAATAAATGGGGAAAGAGAAGTAAGATGAAGAGAAGAAAACAAGAAAGAGAAGGGAGAAGAAGGAAAGAGAGAGAAAGGAGAGGGAGTGAGGGAAAGGTGTGCAGCAAGGAGATTCTCTAAACAGACCATTTTTGGTATTTGATTGAAGTTCAATATGCTTTGTCACAGGAGTCTAGGATGATCTGAAACTCTGACTAATGGTATGGTCTCCCTGGGTAATTTAAAGTTACTTTCTCATTCATAACCCAACCACAAGGTTAGATTATCACCATCTTCTTTTTTACATTTTTGGTTGTGAGCCTAGCCTTTAACGGCTCAGCCATCTCTCCAGCCCACCATCTTCTTTTTTAACTACATGAGTAAAAAACACACCAAAATCCATTTCTGTATCTAGAATGACTGCTATTTCCTCTATATCGCCTTTCTGATAAATTACACACCACAAACCAGGACGTTGACTAAGCTCTTAGTCACAGAAACACATGTTTTTCTACTGAAGTTAGTCTTTTCTCCTCTGAGTTGGCTAGGCTGTCCCATCTACTTCGGGACACAGCAGCCTCTTGAGTAAACTAGAAATCTAGCTTCAGGAATGAGCTACTCAGACCAAACCCCAACATCCTGTGCAGTCTGACTGCAACCTCACACAAGGACATTTATGAAAGAAAAAATGCAAATTGTTTGACATAGACTAAGAACTGCCAGACTCTGTGGTCTGATACTAGGTTGTCTGGGAAGGCCCTAATGTTACCAACCCCTGGTTATGGTCATGCACTGAGTGTTTCCTCATCAGCTACCATCCATATGAACATCTTACATCATAGCCGTTCATCATAATGGGTGGGGTTGCTTCCAACGCATGATTTTCTCATGATGTTGCACTGAAATTTCTCTGAAACTGTGAGCCAAACTAAACACTCTCTCCCATCAGTTGTCCTTGTCAGATATTTTGGTCACAGTTAAATAAAAGCACCTAAAACAGACTCTAAATAAGAAGACTTGGAAATTTGAGAAACCAGTTTCATTTCTATGGATGCTATTTCCACATGACAGTTGATCTAACCTGATTCTTCTATCGTTACTTCCCCATATTTTTCCTTTCTTTCATTTTACTCCTTTCCTTTCCTTTTTTTGTCTACAAGTATTTATTGAATCCATGGTATGTAGCATGCTTTGTTCTAAGGATTGAGAATATAATAGTAAATGAAAGAGATATAAATCTCCATTTCATGTAGAGAAAAGATAACAAGTAAATAAATGTCTATCATACATAATTTTCACTTTATACTGTTCTAATACACATGGATTTTTCAGGGCCATAATTTTATTAACTCCAGGCCACCAAACAGCATAGTTTAAAGTTTAGTCTCCACCATATAATAATTGTACATAATTTCTTGAAGTATGAAGGCCCACCACAGGCTCACCACGTAAATGAGAAGCACATGATAATTGACCAGTCATACATTATACTTCAGAGTCAGTCACTGATTGGTCACCATGCATATTTTATAGTTCACACAAATTCAGCAAAGTCTGTGTTGTGTTCTTATTTCCACATGGGAGAGGGATGCTATAGGCAAAGTATTTTAACATTTAAATCACTACTACCGTTGCATAATGTTCCATGCCACTGTGACTGTCCTAAGTTGAAATGTGAAAATTTTCTATTTACCACCAATATTTTATTCAGGTACCCAAGTGGGCTATGAATTTGTTCTACTTTAAAAATAGAATTAGGTGGACTTTCTGACATGATATCAACTGAGGATCAGGCTATTTCTTTAGATGAACTTTGAAATAGGGCATGAGGCAAGTTGTTCAACATATCCAAGTTACATGGCAGGAAGTAACATCAAGTTGTTTGTATATAGTATGACAGAGACTCAACTCTGGTGTGTGGGTGACTTTATAGGTTTCTTCAATTTTAAATTTTTTGCCTTTTTGGGTCTTTCTGTCTCTGCCTTCTAAATACTGAAACTATAACTATACAACATGACACTTCATGCTTTCTAGTTGAAGGTAAATAGAATTGTAGAAGAAATGACTCTCCACGGACATGTGGACTCACTGCTCTTGTAAGTAAGAATCCTGTAAGAGATTCTTGTATACAGCTAGTGGAACTGAGCTAAGTCAAACTTAGACACGCAAGTTAAGAAATGAATTTTGGTGGAAAAGATGAGGCTGTTATTTCAGCTCCAGGGGATCTGATGTCCTTTTTTGACTTCTATGGGTACTGATACACATATGACAAATACTCATGCACACACACACACACACACACACACACACACACACACACACCACATAAAATAAATAATTAATATATTTTTAAAATGAGAAAAAAAGAGGTAAGCACTGCTTGCACTATATTATTTTCTGAGATGGGATCTCCATATGTAGTTGAGGGTTGTTTCAAACTCATGATCTTCCTGTCTCAGTGGAGGTGTATGCTACCACATCTAGTTCAAACCACTTCTGATAACCTGTTTCTTTTATTTACGAGGAAATACAAATAAATAAAATTTACTAATTCAATTACTTTTTGGTTTTGCTTATATTATTTGTGTGTGTGTGTGGGTTGTGTGTGTGGATGTGTGTGAATTTCACATCATGCACCTTGATCCCACTCATTTCCCACCTCCCCCCCTTAGATCTGCCCGCCACCCTTGCAACCTCTCCCAACAGAGAAAAAAAATCTCATTGTGGAAACTGTAGTGTGTCACAGTGTGTCCCACAATATTCCCTTTTGTCTACATATGTTTGCTTATGAATGTTCATGACAATGACTCCTTGGTCTGGTACAAGACCTCTGGTTTCTGGTACTCTATCAATAGTGGATCCTCACTGGGACTCCTCTCAGATATCCTGCTGCCCTGTGTCATGGAGATCCTGTAACTTTGGATCTGTAGAACAGGCCTCTTCATTTACTCCAGCAGTTCATCCATGGGGTTAGATGTTGGGGTGGGCCAATTCAAAGCCCTGGTTCTGGACCTGCAACCCCAACATCTAGGGCCAGTTATACTGTGCTACCCAGGTGAGGTGCAGGGCCTGCTCTCCTGAACTGCAGCTGGTGAAGAAGAGGGTCAGCTCTCCTGCTTTTATGATCCCAGAACCAGGTCTCGCACCTGCTTTGGGTGATGAGGGGTGAGGGAGAGGAGGTTATCTCTCCTTCATCCTTCCTACCACAGGGAGATGAGTTGTGGGACCAGTTCTCTCCCAAGCTCGAGTTCTTGGGGCCATCTCACTTGCAATTCCCAAAATGTGCAGGGCCTGCTCTTTTTTTTTTTTAACAAGAAGTTTATTTAAACAACAAGGTGCTTGACTTTAAGGGAAACTATGTAGAATCATTTTGTTCAAGAGTAATTTACCCCTACTTAAAGACAGATTGCCCTACATGTAACAGCTACGTACAAAAAAAGTTATAAAATTGTCCTTGGTTTTACAATGATAAATGAAAAACATTAAAATTCTCCAATTGAACAAGGTATGCAAGGATTTTATGTTGTGTTCTTTTCTTAAAACAATGAGCAAAAAATAATTTACTGGAAGATAAAGATAAGAGCTGAATGAGCATGCCACTCCTGGAGAAGGGAGGGATTTTCACAGAACCAGTACTTTCCCCCAGACCATTTCCATGTGATGTCATCCAAAACAGAACATTGACCAATTAATTTAAAAAAGAAAAAAAAGGAAAAAAAGGGAGCAATATGCTTGTGCACATACACCAGTTACTTTATGTACACAATAAAGAAATGGGGACAGGGAAATGAAAGAATAGAGAAAACTATACTGTAGTAGTCAGGATGTGATGGAACCAAATTGCGGCTTTCTAATTCAGAATGTATTCTTGTTCTATAACAATATTCTGGAGTAAAGTAGCAGGTTCCCTTTTTAGTAGGCACCTCCTGTCTGCTGCTGGAACCCATCAATCGTATCTTCATCCTCAATTTCCAACTGTGCAGGTGTGTCTGTTTCATTGACTGGTTGCCCATCAAACCGGAATCTGATCTGCCTCATTGACAAACCCTGTCGTTCACAATAGGCTTTCATTAGTTTACTAAGTGGTGTGTGCCTCTTAATCTTAAACTGCACCACAGAACCATCCTGCCCTGCCACCTTCAAATTAATATGATCGTTGTTCTCAGTCTTGACTCCTTCCTTGGGGTTCTCTTCGGCCATGGCATGCGCTGGAGTCTCCTCAGCTGCTGCTTCACAAAAGAGGCACCAAGTCTGCACTGAAGGAGCACACAAGCAGCACCAGAGCGGCAGAAGAAGGAGGCGGCCAGGCCTGCTCTTCTGAGTACTGTAGCTGACTAAGGGCAGGGTCAGCTCTTCTGCTTTCATGTATCTAGTGCCAGTTCTCCCATGATGCCCAGGTGAGGGCTGGGCCAGTTCTGCATAGCCGTTAGACATCAACATGTCCCCATGTGGCAGCCCAGATCAGAGATGTTCAAAATCAGAGATATCCACCTGGATTTTGGTGGTAATGGACCCCTGATGCTGCAGGGTCATGGACTCAGATATGGCCCCTGGTGGCAGCTGAGACCAGGCCTCACCATGATCCTAGGTACTATCACAGGCTGCTCACATCAGGTTGTTCCTCACTATCCTCAAGTCTCCAGTTTCTACCTCTCTTCTTTGTTCCCACATCCTTCTGTTTCTTTTCCATTTCTCCACCACTTACTTGCTCTTCTTAGTGGTGCCTGGGATTTCTGAATGTCTGAGCTTGTCTCAGGAGTGGTCTCAGAAGTACATTGTCCCACTTGTGCATTGTTCAGTAGGGTGCCTGACAGGGGTCATCTCCAGCATGGTCTGACCCCCAGGCCTGTATGGCACTAGTCTGGTGTTCATCTCAGGCTAGCTCCCTATCCAGGCTCCATGCTACCAGTCTGGTTGTTGTCTCAGGCTTGCTCCTTGCCCAACTCTCCCAAGTAGCCATCAGCCTGGGGTCTGTGGTGCCAGGCAGGGTTCTTCTAGTCTCTGGCTTGCTTGTTGTCCTAGAGCCTATCTGATGCATGCCTGGTGCTAGACTGGTGGTTGTCACAGGCTAGCTCCCTGTCCAGGCACCCTGGCGCCAAACTGGTGGTGGTCTCAGGCTTGGTTCTTTTCAGGGAATGTTAGGCTACTGTTCATTCAGATGTTCCTAGGTCAGAAAACTGAGTGCAGACATAGCCTCTCTCCTCTCTTCCACCCACTAATGTATATGTGACACAGGAGCCACATCTGCAATGCCTCCAGGGGAAGGAAAATCTAATCACTTTTAAGGGTACAATTTACCTGTTTTAAAGGCATCCACATTGTTGTGTGACCATCACCACCATTTATCTCCAAAATTTTTCATCATCCTAAACAGAAGCTATGTATCTCATAAATACTAATTCCAATTTTCCAGTTAGCCTTTGCTTAACTTTCTGTCTCTATAACTTTAAATCTTCTGATATGAGTATAATCAATGAGTATAATCATATAGTATTTGCCCTTTTGTGCCCTTCTTCCCTTCCCTTCCTTTTCCCCCTCCCTTCCCTTCTCTTCTCTTTCCCTTTTCCTTTCCTTCCCTTTCCCCCTCCCCTTCCCTTTCCCCTTGCTTTCCCTTTCCCTTTCCCTTCCCTTCTCGTCCCTTTTCCTTTCCCTTTCCCTTCCTCTTCCCCTCTTCCCCTTCCCTTCCCCACCATGCCTGCCCCCAATTCCAAGGTATTTTCATGCACATTTTTTTGCTCCTCCTCCCCTCATTGTCCCTTTTTTCCTTACCCCAAACACATTTCATGTCTTTCATATAAATACGTCATTCTGCTTATTGATTTGCATTGTTTCCACATTTTATCCATTTTGATAAACAAAAGGAGAAATTAGGACAATAAAAATTAACTTCACCTACTTCAAATTTGTCTAAGGCTTCAACATGAACAGAGGATGAGACATTTCTGGATGATCTGATGTTCTCTTGGCTTTACCAAGAATCTGATGTGCATCACCCAGGCATTTACTCTCTTCAGTTTTAGTAAGCCTCTTGGAATTTTCCTAAACTTTCCACCTAAGACCAAGGACATGGATGACCAAGAGTTCTTTTTAAGTTAGAACTATTATCTGATGTGGTAGCTCTGAAACTGCCCAAGAAACAGTGGCCAGATTTCCTTACCACCCAGCCGGGTTTCCATAATCTACAAGCTTGCAAGGAAGCCATCCCAAGAAGTCTGTTGAAATAGTAAGGTTTCTCTTCTGGCTAAAAAAAAGGTAGTCTTTAAAGTACTGCCAGCTATCATTAATGAGAATGGAGCTGAGGGATGTATATCTTTAAGAGAAGCAAAAAATTCAGACTATAACCCTGATGTTTTAGTAGAAGCAAGTGATTTAACATATGTAACACATCACACAGGCTACATATAATTGTATCTTCGACCAGATAATTCTGTGGTACTCAGTTATTTCTCATTTTAAAGGGACTTGCCCCCCAAACACCCTTAAGAAAACTTCATTCAAAGAATCAGCACTGATAATTAGTTCTCACACACAGGTTTTCTAGAGGGAAATTACACTTAATTGAAAATCAGTGTCTTGCCACCTGTCAGTGACCTTTTAATTCCAGCTTTAATGCATGTTAACCACTTTGAAAGTCAGTCTTTCAAAAAGTTCTTGAATACTAGGAGCTTTTATAGTATTGTGCAGACAATATTGACCATCTAGGTCTGAAAACAATTTATCTTAACGTCCTAAAAACTATTAAAGGCTATGGTATCTTCATTAGTATATAGCATAAGAAATAGCTCCAATTTCAAGTTATTAATTCACTAAGAAAAGAAAAGCATGCTTGCTACATTCCAATTGTGGAAAATTAAGGAGAAAAAAAGCAAATACAGAGTCTTTTGATTAAAGGTTAAGTGTAGTTTCTTTATGTTGAACTTTTGAGAAGGAGCTATTGAATATTTGTTATATGCAGAAATCACATGCTTGCAGAATTTTTTGCCCTCCTAAAATAGCTCCATATTTGCCTCAACATTTTAGTTTCCCTTTCCTGCTTTGAACTTGTTTCAAAGAAAAGAGAAGTTTACATAAGATTTTGTAATTTGAGGTTTTATTATAACAAAGGAAAAATTGTATCAATCTTTCGAGGTTGTTCTTTTTAAAAGATTTTTGAGACATGATGGCATTTTAGTCAATTTTTAACTTGAAAACAAAGTTTTTTAATCTTAAAATTTTTGTGATTGCTATTCTTATGAACACAAAAATAAAGACTGACTTCTTTACAGGACATTAACCTATGCTATCTGCTGCCCAGTATTAGACGGGAAAGAAATCTCAGCATATTTTCTACCCAGAACCTTCATTTGATGTAGCTAAATAGTCTCAACTTAATTATCTGTATCATGAAAGAATAGCTATCTATACTTGTCTATTTCCTGTGGCAATAAAGGCTTCAGAGATTCCATAAATGTTGACATAGCTCAAGGGGATGGGAAATGGAACACAGGTCTAGAATTGGTGTTCCCAGCCTCTCCCTCACTGGAATTGATTAGTTCTCCAGGCAGTGCTAGAGAAGGCTAACCCTTCCTCACTCTTAGGAGCATGTGGGAACATTCAGACACTCAGAGAAGATGCAGTGTAACTTATCCAAGACTGTCCCCTATGATATCCAACTTCTGAAATGTTTGCTCTTGCCAAAAGTCCCATTAAGTCAGTGGTTCTCAACCTTCCTAATGCTATAATCCTTTCTCATATTGTGGTGACCCTCAAACATAAAATTATTTTTGTGGCTACTTCCTAACTGTAATTTTGCTATTATGAATCGTAATGTAAATACTCATGTGTTCCAATAGTCTTAGGCAACCCCTGTAAAAGGATCGGTTTGACCCCACCCAAAGTGGTCACAGCCCACAGGATGGGAATCTGCCTGCATTAAATGATTCCCTACGATGCTGATCCATATCAGCATTAGCTAGTAGATAACAATTGATCAACCTTGCAGCCCTTACATACCCTGGTTAGCCAGTGAAAGGAGAGCTGTCATTAAATGGCATGTGGCTCTGGAAGTCAAACAATATACTATACTTTCACTGAACTCCAGTCTCAGGAAAACTAGCCATCTTGCAATACATTCTTCACAGAACAGGTATGTGTCTAAGACTTGACAGAGTTCTCTAAATAAAAATCCAATGCTTTTGCATGGAGGAGAATCTGGATTTTATTTTCTTTGCAAACAAGGTCATGTGAGTCAGAAAATGGTGACAAGCAACCAGACATGGCAGGTGAAAACAAGGTAGCAGGGGTGAGGCTATCGGAGAACATTGCTCTTTTGGGTATCTGAAGAAACTAATGCAGAAATCAGCATGGAAGGGCTGGGGACATTACTCATGAACTCCTGCCTAGCCTGCTCAAAGCCTTGGACTTAATTCCCAGTGTCACAAAGGAAAAAGAAAAGGAAATGAATATGTGACGTTAAGAAACAATATCACGAGGCACAGACTTCAGATTTTGTTCCAAGTTCTTATTATGTGACATTATGATGGAATCTGCACTAACATGAAGGTTTGGCCATCATGCCAACTGAGTTTTCTATTGTTGCTGCAACAAGTTGCCATAAGCATAGTGGCCCCAAATAACACAAATTTATGATCCTATACCTTGAGGGACTAAGGGAGCACAGTAGTCTAACTAGGCTCCAATTGAGGTATCAACAGAGCTGGTTCTTTTTGGAGGCTTTCAGGGAAAAATCCATCCCTTTTCCTTTTCCAGAATTTTGAGGTTGCCTGAATTCCTTGGCTTGTGGCTCTTTCTTCAAATTTCAAACCCAGCACCAGTGAGTTGAGTCCCTTTTGTGTCAATTGCTTTGATACATAAAGCCATTGTGTCCTCTTCTAAGAATCCTATGATTATATTGGAACCATTTGGAGATTCTGAACTGTTTTCCCTATCTCAAGGTTCCTAACGTAATCAAATCTGCAGAACCTACTTTGTCATATAAGATAACATATTCACTGGTTCTGGTAATTAGGTTGTAGATGCGGTCTGGAGGCTTTATTCTATCTACTACAGCAACCATACTATAAATCTTTATGGGATCCAAGGATGGCAGTTCAGCCAATTAACACTGATTTCTTTAAAGATTCACATTTATCACACCCCCTGGATATTCTTAAGTTATCTTTGCCTATAGTGCCAATATTCTAGTATAAGATTAGTCTTGGTTTGGAAGAAGATGAGAAAACAGAAACCCACAGAATTAAATAAAGATCTCCCACAAACCTCCAGGGTGAACCAGGTGGGCTTCTGGGGCTCTGCTCAACATATTTCTTTCTTTTCTCTGGAAAGTGTGTCCTAGTAAGATGAAAGAGTGAGGAAGCACCATATTCAGTGCTGTTGGGCAGTGATAGAAAGGATTGTATAAGAAAAGGGAGATGCCATTCTATCTCCAGATAGTAAAATAATCACTTAGTGGCTGGATTCCCAGAGCCAGTTCCCCACTTTTACACAGACTAGCACCACCAATTCTACCACCACAAGCAGCAGCAGCAGCGGCAGCAGTGACTTTTCTTCCTCCTCAACCTTTTGAGAGGAGCTCACTGTATAGCGCAAGCTGGCCTTGAAGTTTCTATGTAACCCAGAATGAACTTGCAATCCTCCTGCCTCTACCTGCTAAGCACTGAGATTACAGGTACGTGCTATCACATCTACCTTCTAGTTCCATCTAGTCTTTAAGTAGGATAACTATACTGGGTATGTTTGATTTAAAGTGTCCTCCATAACATATTTAAGGCCAACTTTATCCTTGATGTAGTAAAGGTTGAGTGGATTTTGAGAACTAGAATAAGTGCTGGGATCAGGTCCTTTGGGGGTCACACCCCAGTTTCAGCACCCATAGTTGGTTCAGCTGTGTGATCACAGGAAATAGCAATAAACTCAGACAGATGATGAGAATGAGGATGATGATGGTGATGATGGTGATATCTGTTGGCTCTTGCATGAACCGGCCTCTGCCCACTTCTCCAGACTCACCTCTGACTGTGCTCTTCCCCTGCTTTCTGTGCACCAGACACATTTGCCTTCATTCTTACCCTGAAGCAGAGCTCTTCCCCCAAGTAGCTACAATCACCTGTATCTTATTATTCAGTTCTTCAATCAACTGCCTCCTAGAAAATTCTTTAACTGGCCTCTTCATGCACTCCAGCAGTTCATCCATGGGGTAGATGTGATGATGTTGGGGTGGGCCAATTCAAAGCCCTGTTTCTGAGCCTGCAACCCCAATATTCAGGGCTAGCCCTACTGTGCTACCCAGGTAAGGTACAGGGCCTGCCCCCTATTCCCAGTGCTGCAGCAGGTAAGG
Organism: Lophiomys imhausi; assembly: GCA_907164525.1. NCBI lineage: Eukaryota > Metazoa > Chordata > Mammalia > Rodentia > Muridae > Lophiomys > Lophiomys imhausi. Next base: position 1,648,513 of record CAJQZJ010037357.1, on the reverse strand, counting down.
GGCTGGGCCAGCTCTTCTGTTCTCATGACATCATCTGGGCCAAATATCCCTGCCTGCTACCTGTGGCAAGGGCAAAGGAGAGTGGAGGGGATCTCTCCATTGCCAATGGCACCACTTAGTGGACAAGAGTCAGGACCAGTTCTCCTGGGCTCATACCCTCTGGGATGGTTCATCTGAAACCTCCACATCCAGGGCTAGCTCTACCACACTGCCAAGATGAGGTGCAGGGTCTGCTCTCCTGAGTGCTGCAGTATGTGAGGGGCATGGAGAGATTTCCTGCTGTTTGACTCCATGGGGGCAAGATCTCCTGTCCACCACTTGTGGTGAGGGCAAAAGGGAGCTGAGGGGATCTCTCCCTCACCATCAACATTGCAAAGCAACCAGAAAGCAGGGTGTTTCAAGGGTGGAGGGCAGGTCTGAGGGGAGGTGGGAGATGACTGGGATCAGTGTGTGTGATGTGAAATTCACACACACACACACACACACACACACACACACATGCACGCACACACGCACACACACACTAAGAAGATTTAAAAAGGAAAAGAAAGAAAATTATTTAACTGTCCTAATTAGAAATAGTAGATATTCCCATTTTTCTGGTCACAACTTATCTTAGCTTTCCTTTTATTCCCTTCATAATTTAGTTGTTATTAAGACCTTAAATTCCCTCTTCCTTTCTGTCCTCTTTTTTTGATCTTCAATTTAAAGTACCTTTAGTCAACAGCATGTTTTAATCTGTTGCTATATCTCTAATACCTACATCCCTGGTACATAATAGGAGCGGAACAACAGCTTTAAACAAGTATTAAAATGCAGATCTAAGTGTAATGTACTCATTTAAAATTTTTGTTTTGTATTTAAAAAAATCTATCTTGAGATTCATTTCCCTTCTTCTCATTAATGATTCAGTTTCTCTCTGATGGATCTACATTCTCCAACTCTTTCTCTTCTTCATCTCATTTCTTCAAAGCTATGTTGTGGGTTCCTTTTTCCTTCTAAGTACCTAAATCATGTTCAAATAGAGTATCCTCAAAGCCTCTGAAGCTTAGAAAACCCAAAGAATGAAAAATTGCTAGTGAAACGTTAGAAGCCATTGTTGACTAATAAGAAACTACTGTGGGTTCCTTTGATTCCTTTATCCAAAAAAAAAAAAAAAAAAAAAACTGGGGAGGGGACTGGGGAGCTGCAGAGGGGAATTAGTGGATAAAAAAACTTGCTGCTCTTCCAAAAGACCTAAATTTAGTTCTCAGTACTCACTTCAGGTGGCTCACAATCACCTGAACATTTAGCTCCAGGGGATCTAACGCCCTCTTCAGGCCTATGAGGAAAACTGCACTCATTTGTGCACACCCTGATACATATGTGTAGGCATACATATAATTAAAAACCACAAGAACAAGACCAAAAATACAATTGCATGAACTCACAAGCAATTCTCAGCACCGTTAGGCATACAGTGATCATACATAATCGTGTGTGACATGATGGGGAGTCTCTTCTCATAAATTCATGGGAAAGAGATGCAAACCAACACAATAAAGGAAGAGAAGAATCCTAAAGGTCCTGGTAGACTTCCTTATCTCTCCCAGACTAAGTCTGATCAAGGCCAGCTGATCAGAGAGTAGGGAGGAGTCCACCTCCTAGGAGAGCATCCTGTTCCTAGCCCTGTCTCCTGGGACTTGGCAGAACCATTAGGGGTCCTGAAGAGCATTCAATAGGACCAGACAAGATACATTGGGGTTTCCTTTGAAAAGAAGAGAAACCCTACGGAGGCAGACAAAATATCAGGGCCATAGAATTTCAAAATTGGAAATTCCCCCATTTTAATTTAAATTAAATTATTATCTGTAATAATTCAGTGCTAGATCTGATGGCCCATAGCCTTGTGTGATGAAAGAAGAGAAATAAACTGCATAAGGCAGTTTTCTTATCGTCCATCATAATGAAATAACAAATATAAATCTATATTAATAGATATTATTGCCATACTTTATTTTGTATACATTATATAAAACATGCATCAAAAATTTATTATTCCTGAGAAAATAGAAACATATTCTTAACTTTCTGATTTTAAAATCCTTTTCTGTCTGTGTGGGGGAGGGTATATGTGTACACATGTGTGTGTTTGTGTATGCTGGTGTCCATGCATGAGAGACAAAGAGAAAGATTCACACAGAGACACAGAGACATAGAGAGACAGAGACAGAAAGGAGAGAGAAAACACACTAGAGGTTGATCTCAGGTATAGTTTTATAGTTGTTAATTTTGTTAAAATTACACAAACTAGTCACCTGGAAATAGAGAACCCCCAAATGAGAAATTGCCTCCATCAGATTGGCCTGTGATCAAGACAGTGGGGACATTTACCTGATTAATGATTTATTCAGGAGGGCTCAGACCACTGTGGGCAATGCTGCCCCTGGGCAAGTGATCCTGGGATTTATGAGAAGGCAAGCTGAGTAAGCCATGGAAAGCAAGCCAGTGAACAGCATTCCTTCATGCTTGCTACCTCTGCTCTTGTTTGAGTTCCTGCCCTGACTTCTCTAAATAATGAACTATGATGAGGACCATGTGTGCCAAATAAAGCCTTGTCTCTCCAAGTTTTTTTTGGTCATGGTATTGTATCACAGAAAGAGAAAAGCTGTAGAAAAAAAATAACTAATTAAACTATTTACTAGTATTTATATTATCTTTAATTGATTGGCAGTGTTAATCCTTAACCCGGCATTATAAATGAATATACATAGACACCAGGTGGATCTTAACAAGCCTAGGCCTGGGTTGTGCAATCCTAGCCCATCTTAGCTAGCTCATAATTCTATTACCCAAATATAACTCATATATAATATGTCCCTTTGGACTATTTATTATTCTCCATGCTAAGCCAATGTTCCAGGCCAAGTGGAAGGATCTTTAATCTACCCCATGACATGTCTTCCTTGCTTACTTCTGGCTTCTTCTCCGGCGACCTTTTGTTCACAAGATGCTCTGACTCTCTCCAAAAAGCCCGTGAACCTTAGTCTTGCCTACCTCTGTCTTTGCCCAATCTCAAGGCCTCAACATTTATTTAACCAATCAGAGTTAATTAAGTAACATACAGCAAACAGGACCAATTAACATTTAGAATGCTTAACACCACCCCATCAAAAGCTGACTAGATATTCTACTTTTTTTCTTTTTGAGACAAGTTTTCTCATTAGTCTTGGACTTGCTCATTCTGTCTAAGTTGGCTGATAGTGAGCCCCAGGGATTTGTCTATCCACATATCCCTAGCACTGGAATTTGAAGTGCACACCACTGTGTCTGACTTTTTGTTTTGTTTTGTTTTGTCTTTTACAACACAGTTTCCCTGTGTAGCCCTGGCTGTCCTGGAATCTGTTCTGTAGCCCAGACTGGCCTTAAACTCACAGAAATCTACCTGGCTCTGCCTCCCGGATGCTGGGATTAAAGGCATGTGCCACCATTGTATGGCCCTGTTCCTGACTTTTAAACATGGGTTCTCTGGGTTGAACTCAAATTCTTATGTTAGCAAGGCAAGTACTTTACTGACTGAACCATCTCTGTATCAAAACATCTTCTTCTCCATAATATTTTTATTTGATTATTTGGGAATTTCACATCATGAATCCCAATCCCACTCACTTTCCAGTTCTTCCAGGTCCATCCCTCTACCTTTGTGGGTTCTCATAAGAAGAAGAAGAAGAAGGAGGAGGAGGACGAGGAGGAGGAGGAGGAGGAGGAGGAAGAAGAAGAAGGAGAAGGAGAAGGAGGAAGATGACAAGGAGAAGGAGAAGAAAGGGAAGAAGAGGAGGAGTAGTCCAATTTGTGTTGCCCATATATTCACCTGAGCACAGTCAAATTCCCAGTGGCCAGCCCCTTAAATCCCTAAAGAAAATGGAGTCCTTCTCCATCCCTAACCCCGCCAGAAGCTGTCAATTGTGGAGAGATACACTCAGCATCCTTATTACAATTTTTAAGAATTCTCTTCGATGGTTTTCTGTATAAGCTGTTACTTTTGGGGGATTAGGAGTAGGAGCATAGGGGTTGTCACAGAAACCTTCTATGTCCCTCTTTCATCTGTGGTCAGTACTGTCACCAGAAATCATGCGGAAGTTCATGATCTGTGCTCCTGACAACTATAAAGGACAAGGAAGCTATTTTTGGAGTGGTGTTGATGACTGCAGACTCACAGTTGAGAAAGAGGGACAAAAAGGCTGGTATCAAAATTCTTACCCTAAGAATAAATGTTTATTCTCCACATGGGTGTAAATCTTTACCCTGATCTGATATTCTAAATGCTTTATTCACTCCAGTAAATACTATTTTTAAACAAGTGCTGGCTTATTTATGCATGATAATATAGAGATTGGCACACTTTTGAATTGAGGCTGCTGTGGAACAGTCTAGAACAGATTTCAGTAGGGCAAAGTAGTATTGGCAATTGCAACTGGATCTCTCTGTGTCTACAGAGTTTTATATATGTGCCTCAAACTCACTATGTAGCTGAGACTGGCTTTGAATTCTTGATCCCCCTGCTCCTGCCCCTCAGTTCTCTGTTTTTCAACATGGTTCTTACCCTCTCCAGAAATTCAGGAGATATATTCTCCTGGGAAATGGATTCATACTGCTCAGTGCTGAGTCTCTCTGTTATCTGCAAAATGCAAGCCCTTTAAGATCACCTTGAATAACAACAATAATTAAAATTAGCTTGATAAAGTTATTACATTTTCTTTACTCAGGAAATTGAATATAAAAAATCTCTGGGGCATAAATGGTTAAAAAAATTCAATTCCCTTTTGTTTTTACAAGTCTCAAACATCATTTATTTATTTTCCATGAATTGGGAGGGTAGAAATACTTTGCCTGGCATTAATTTGTGTGTGTGTGTTCATGCATATGCGTTACTCACATTGAAAAAGCAAAAGATGGGCTTCCTTGCCGACCATGGAACAAATGTAGCATACAACCTCATCCCTTCCTGAGAGCATGGAAGGCCAAAAGCAGGCAGCTTAGGTCAGGATGGTGAGGAACTTTTGTCATTTCCAGACGGAAGCATGAGTCACAGTGTGTGACATTTTGGAGGACTGAATCAGAGCTGTCGAGGAAGTGAGTTCTTGGACAATTTAACTTAGAATCACAGTGTAATTTAATTTAATGCCTGCCTTCCTAATTGTGTCTTTCTCTAGGATGGCTGCAGACACAGACGTTCCAATTATTTCTCTTAAAGAACAGTAAGTAATTTAACAGTTAAAGAACTATTCTAATCCACTTTTGAGGCATCCAGGCTTGAAGATTATAATTAATATATATGTTTTGGAAAGGAAAAAAGGAAGTGCTTAAGAGAAAGAGAAAAGACACTGCTAGAAAATCTATTAATAAGTGAACAAGGATGAAGCTAAATTACAGTATTAGAAAATTATTATGGACAGCTAAGCTTCTTAATAAACATCAGTTTTTTGTTTGTGGCCATATGTGCTTGAGAAAAATCTCTCCGCATTCTTAAATTACTCATGGTGGCAGGATTTGGTTTTATTGTGCAAAGGCTTAGTAAATTTCCAAAATGCTACTAAACACTCTAAGCCCTATTTCAGAGAATTATAGCTATGACTGAGAACTTGAGAATGAAGAGGAATATTGATTTGGGGGTCAGTGGAAGCAGGACATTGATTTTGGGTAGTGTTAAGGTTTGAATATGAATTGTCCTTTATGGTCTCATGTGTTTGAACAGTTGGTACTGTTTGGGGAGTTTGCAGAATCCTTGGGATATAAGGCCTGGCCAGCAGAAGTTGCCAACTGGGGGTGGGGCTTGAAGGCTGTCATTGTTGCTTTTTTTGGCTACGTTGTCTGTTTTCTGACCTGACCTGCCAAAGTATGAGAAATGAGAGCCATGGGCTCCTGCCTTCACAGATCCAGTCACTTCACCATGTCTTCCCTACAATGATAGACTGTTGTCTTCGTTAATTTTCTGTGTGTTCATGATAAAATGCTGTGCAAGAAGCAACTTAAGAGGAAAAAGGCATATTTTAGCTTGCAGTTTGTTCGAGGGTACAATCCATCATATTAGGAAAGTAATAGCAGCAGGTGCTTGTGGTAGCTGGTTGCATTGTGTCCATATCTAGGAAGCAGAGAGTAATGAATGCCTGTGCTCAACTAGCTTCCTCTCTCTCTCTCTCTCTCTCTCTCTCTCTCTCTCTCTCTCTCTCTCTCTGTGTGTGTGTGTGTGTGTGTGTGTGTGTGTGTCTCGCTTTCTTTGCTTTGCTTTTTTATGCAGTCCAAACCAGACCCAGGGAATGATGCTATCCACTTCTATGATGGGTCTTCCCCACTTTGTTAGTGTAATCAAGTTAATTCATCACAAGCGTTGTCAAAGGCTAGCCTATTCTATCTAATTCCTTATAGGCATGCCCAGAGGCTTGTCTCCTAGGTGAGTGTAGATCATACCAAGCTGATAATCAATATTAGCCATCACAACTATCTTCCCTGAAACTGAGCCAATGTAAACCCTTTCTCCTTCTGTAGATTCTGCCAGGCATTTTGTCACTGCAATGAGAAAATTAACCAATATAGGTATGGGGTAAGTAGAGGAAATACTGTCAAGATACCAAGAGGGGGTTGGGAACTATTACTAAGACAGTTGGAATAAAATTAATAAAGGATGATTTCAAATTAGAAGCAGAGAGTAAAGAAAAACTTTTATGTTATAATTTTAGGGGCTACTGCTCCCAGTATCTATTATATCTTGAGGGCTATGAAAGACTTCTTAGAATGGCTGTTTCTTGTGATTGGTTTGCCTCATAGTTGACTACTTGCTGCTGTTAAGCTTGGAAAATCTGTCTTGGGTAGTTAAGCTGCAAAGAACATAGAAACCTATGTACATAGGAAAAAAAGAGAAAGAAGAATGTATGCTTTACTTGGAGAAATTTAAGATACACACACACACACACACACACACACACACACACACACATACACACACGGGCATGCACACATGCACTGGGGCCTCCAGGGCTATTTGAGACTGGAAAGGATGACAGATTGTATTACAAATTTATCCTTCTGACCTTATGCAGATATGAAAAGATATTATCACTGTCAGGATTCAAAAGACTCCTTAAATGTTTCTCTGTGGAACAGGCTTAAATGGGGCTAGGATATGTCCCTGGGACTTTGGATTTGTCCTTTTTTCCCATATAACTTCTAAGTACTTAGCAGACCATACAACCTTTACCTCTTCTGAGATATCCTGGTAGCATCACAGAAAGTATGATGGGTAGAGCAGGAAATACAAAATAACAAGATTTGGAGGCCTAGCTTCAAGTCTCTAGTTTGTCCCAGCAAACTATGAGCTTGAAAAATGCCAGCCTGGATTCCAGTGTGCTGATAGCTAGAAGGAAGACCAGGACAGTAGAGTTTCAGGAAGGAATTAATATCATTAGGAATTGAGTGGGAGGTAAACACATAGTGTTCTGGACTTTCCTACACATGTTGTAGGGGCTTTCCTCCTTATTCTTCTCTTTCTTGTCTATAAACTGAATACAACCCAAAGTTGCCTCCTGCTCTTCTTACCTGCACCCATCACTATATGAACTATACTTTCTTCCTGTTTTATTTGAACTATGTTCTCTAAGTAACTCCCCAACAACTTCAACTTTATCCTTTAATCTTGCAACTTTTCATTCCTTCCATGATTTTCCACCAGTTTGCACAGTCCTTGATGCTCCACCTGACCAAGAGCCACCTGGCTCTTTAGGAATTTCTTCCTGATCACTCATCTCCTCCCCAACATCCAGGTTCCCTTATTCTGTGTGATTTCTCCCCATAATGCTTAAAACAAATGTCTGTAATTATTTAGTTATTTGAATGTTTAGAAAAGTTATTTAGAATACTTTCAGATCTCCAGTTCTAAAGGTACAAGTATAATATATTGCTAACCCAGTTTCTCCTTCTGTTGGTGAATTGGATTACTATAGTGCATTTGTTACAACCATGGACCTAAGACTCATACAGTACTAAATAACCCTAGTACTTTATTCAAATTTATTTAGTTTTCTTTGTCTATTCCATGAGGCTATTTATTCAGTTTTCAACATAACATTAAATTTCCTTAGTTCCTTCTTTTCTTCCTCATGTCAGGGTCTTACTCTGTAGCTTTGGCAAAGAACTCTCAATGTGGATTAAGTTGCCCTCGAACTCACGGAGATCTGCCTGCATCTGCCTCCCAAATTCTGGGATTAAAGGTGTGTGCCACTACCCCTGGCCCTTAGTTTCATCTTATCTGTCACTGTTTCTCAGTTTTTCTTTGCTTTTGATGACCATGACAGTTTGAAGAATACTGATCTGGTGTTTTGTGGAATGTCTCTCAAGTTGGATGCTCTTGGTTAGACAGGAGCATGTGACTTCGGAAGGAAGAATACAGAGGTAAGGCAACTTCTCACATTGTATCAAGGGCACACACTACTAAATGATCTATTGCTGATGGTGTTTGCTTTGATTACTTAAGGTGGTGTTTGTGATGTTTCTCTCCTAGAAAGCTCCTTTTTTCCCTTTCTTCTTTGTGCTCTATAGATAAATTCACTTCACACTGAAAGGGCAGTGCATAGAGTGAAATTCTACCTCCTTATGAAATAACTCTTGAGAAGGAAGGGGAGGAAGAGGAGAGTCTGCCTAAAGTACTTGGAGTTCTATCCCTGAGATTTGTGTTGTTTGCACTTATAGCTTCAGCTATTTATTGATATCAGGATTGATTTTGGGGTATTTGTTTTATCCTTCGAGTTCCATTCTAATATTGTATTGTTTTTGTTGGTTGGTTGGTTTGCTTCCTTTTTCTAAAATCTTCCTGGCCTCAGCCACTGGGAACTTTAACTTGGCTCCCCTGTCCCCCCTGAGCACTTCCTTACCTTCTTGCATTGCAAAATGCTCCAGTGTCATCTTGTGTATTTTCTCCCATAACCCCAGAACTGAGCATTTTTCTAAAGACTCTCGGTTCTTTTTATTTGTTTTTAAAGTTTAAATAAACTTTTAATAATTATACATGATTTTGGGGCATACTATAATGGTTCAGGATATTTATATCTTATGTAATAATTTCCACAAGTTGTTTAGGTTATCCATCAACTCACTCAAACATTTGCCATTTCTTTGTCAGAGAACAATCAGAATTTTTTGTTTAGCTATTTGGAATTACACAGCATAATATTGCTAACTATACTTACCCTATTTCTCTGTAATAGAACATCCAAACTCATTTTCTTACCTGCTTGACTTTGGACCTGTTAACAAATCTGCCACCCTCTCTGTTCTGTTGTCTTCTATGGAATTATTGTCTTCAGACTCCAGAATATTATTAGAAGTCATGATCTGGGTAATGGCTATATTCATAGCTCTTGGGAATCTTTACTTTTAGGTTTTCTTAGAGAACAGACTTAAGAAATATACTCATAGGTACTCATCCTCATGTGCATTCATATCTGTAATTATTTTGCATATCTCCTTCTATATATACAGCAAGCTAAATGCAAGTTTACATTGATGTTTCTGACTCATCCAGTATGACATGGAGCATTCCAGTCTGATTTTCTCCCATTATTTGTCCAGAACCTCTCCCATCAACCGCGAGAAACCTAGATCCTGCCATACAGTTTATTTAATCACATGTTTCAGCACACAGGCAAGGCAATGTTGTTAGAATTATTCACTTGTTTGCCCCAGGAGAAGTAACTTTATCAACTAGAATACAGTTTAATAGATAGTCCCTTCTGCTTTCTGTCTTACAGTGTATGGAGAAAATGCCATTTTATATTACTTAGATCAATGTTGTTTTTGTCCCCAAGCTCTTCAGCTAGGTCATATGTTATATTTGTAATAATTATTAGACTATATTCTCACAGTTTGTATCTCATTCTAGATTCCTTGGCTTCTTAGCTAATTTAAAAATTCAGATTCATCAAGGTTCACTGTACTGTTAAGGTCTCTGTGTTATAAAAGTCTGAAAAAACAAAAACAAAATAAAAAACCCTGAGTTTCCTCTAAATACAAGCTCCCTGGTACACACAAGAAGATACATTTTATGAGGATGGAGATTTATGATTTATGTTTTTGTTTCTTTTTTGCTTGTTTTTTCTCTCGCTCACTTGCTCGCTCTTTCTTTCTTTCTTTCTTTTTTTTTTTTTGAAACAGGATCTCATTATATGTCCTTGGATAACCTGGGACTTTCTATCTAGACCAAGCTGGCCTCAGATTCATCTGACTCTGCTTCCTGAGTCCTGAGATTTAAAGGAATGTGCCACTGTGCCTTGCCGGGTGGAGGTTTTGATTGATTACCTGTTGTGTTCTAAGTCCATAGGAAAGTGCCAGACACATGGTATGGGCTCAGTGAATATACTTGTAGAACAAGTGAAAGTCTTTTCTTCCACTCTCCCTTTTTTCCCACAGTAAAGCTTGTAAAAGCCATGGAAGAACACATTTGTCCCAGGCTTTGGGCAAGTCCAGGTAGACTTCTCTTCCCAAGGATAGATTATTCATCCCACCCTAATAGAGTAAGGATGCCATTTGTAGAGCTGTACTATTGTACATTCAACTATTTTCTATAGTTGTTTCCTTAACTTGGTCCATATTCCTTTGATAGATTTTTAACTATATAGATATCTTTTACATTTTACCTTAGGAAAACTAGAAGAGGAGTAGTTGGTTATGGGGAGCTTCCTTAAGCATGTTTTCCCCTTCTTATGCTGTTAAGCAGAAAGTAGTTTTAACATTTGTTTTTATTTATTTTTATGTTCACTATAAAAAAACAGGGGAAGAACTTATCTATCTAACTATGTATCTATCTATCTCACATACATATCAGTGTATGCCCATTTGTGGCTGTGTAGTCCCCATCCTCTTATAATTCCAGAACTTAAACCTTCAACAAATTTCAAGAGCTACTGATACAAACAAGGAGAGCTCTACAAAATTTGTTCTTTAAGACATGCTCCTCAAAGTTTAGAATGCATCTAACTAAGCTAGAAGACTTTCAGAGAAACATTGCCTGCCGTTATCCCCAAATTACCTGATTCAGTATCTTGATATAAGATCTATGAATTTATATTTCTAAATAGTTCCCATGTAATGGTGATGGTGCTAATCTGGACATCACATCATTGTTTTAAGCAAAAGAAGGAAGGTGTCTAAATTGGCAATTAAAGCCTTGACAGAAATGAATGTGACATAAAAGAATTGTGTAGATAACCTCTAACAAAGATCATATGATGGAAAAACACATCTACAATAACCAAGTCAAATATTTAAAGAAGCTTAACATCCAACTTGAAAGAGGCTCCTTTGGCCAAAGACAGGACAATTTGACCTTCAAAAAGGGTAGTCATCACAACCAAAAACCATTAAATACATTTAAATCCACAAGTTCCTAATACTCTAAAGAACTGTTGGTCACTATCAGGATATAATAAATGAGGGAAATCACGCATTTATCTTGATTTCAGTGCATCAACCTTCTCCCTTAGCAACAATTATAAAAGAGAGGCCATGTGTTTTTTATAAAAGTATTTAACTCATAAAATAGGAAATTATAGAAATAAGATGTCATTATTTTATATCTTCTCAGTTACTTAGCAGGTCTAAGCAATGAACAGAACACCAAATAATACCAAAAAGGAGAGAAAATAATACTTTTGGGACTTTATCAATGAGAGACTAAAACATCATGTACAATATTCAGCCAACAAGTATGACAACATTTTGAATACCATAGTATTTTATGTGTGAGCACGAAGCAGAAATCAGAGATTCCAATGGCATGTTGCTTACTATGCATAGGTACTAATTGTAGATGCCACCTGTCTTAGTTAGGATTTTATTGCTATGAAGAGACATTATGACTATGGTAACCCATATAAAATAAGGGACTTAATTGGGGCTGGATTACAGTTTCAGTGGTTTAGTTCATTATTGTCATGGTAGAAAACATGTCAGCATCCAGTTACACATGGTGCTGGAGAAGGAGCTGGGAGTTCTACATCTGGATCCACACAGGCAGCCCAAGGAGACTGTGTCACACTAGGCATAGCTTGAGCATAGGAGACCTCAAAGCCTGTCCCTACAGTGACACACTTCCTCCAACAAGGCCACACCTACTTCAACAAGGCTACAGCTGCTAATAGTGCCACTCCCTACAGCCAAGCATTCTCTGTCTGTTGCAAAGAGGAGTTTCTTTGATTAGTGTTAAGGACTACACTTATCTGTAGGCAAGAGGACAATTATAATTTCCAAAAAATAATAAAAGAGGTAATAAAGAAATGCTCAACATCCTTAATCATCAGAAAAATGCAACCCAAGACGATCCTGAGATTCCATCTCACACCTGTCAGAATGGCAAAGATCAAAAGCTCATATGACAGCACATGCTGGTGAGGGTGTGGAGAAAGGGGTACCCTAGTCCATTGCTGGTCGGAGTGCAGGCTTGTGCAACCACTATGGAGGTCAGTCTGGTGATATCTTAGAAAACTTGGAATAGCTCTGCCTTGGGACCCAGCCCTACCAGTTCTGGGTATACATCCAAATGATTCCTCACCAAATCACAAGGAAGTTGTCTCATCTATGTTCATAGCAGCCTTATTTGTAATAGCTAGAAACTGGAAACAACCCAGATGTCCCTCAACTGAAGAATGAATAAAAAAAATTGTGGTACATTTATACAATGGAATACTACTACTCAACTATCAGAAAAAACGAAATCATGCAATTTTTAGCGAAATGGGTGGAACCAGAAAAGCTCATTCTGAGTGAACTAACCCAGACTCAGAAAGATGCACATGGCATCTATTCACTTATAATTGGATTTTATCCATGTAGTACAGGATAACTATCTTACAACCAACAAACCAAAATTAACAGGAACATAGACCTTGTTGCCTGTTAGTTAGACATTTTGCCCTAATAGAGTTGCCATATAGGTCACCAGTGCAAGAGGAAGATCTTAACACTGATATGACTGTTGAACTGAGAGGGGCTGATATGTAGGGGCAAGCCACTCGGGGGGGAGGGAAGGGGGGGAGGGGGGGGGGGGGGGGGGAGGGGAGAAGGGGGGGGGGGGTGGAGAGAGGGGACTATGATGGAGATGTAATGAAGTAATAAATAAAGAAAAAAATGAATCAACAAATGAAAAATGCCAAAATGAGACTTAATTCTTTATAAATAAAAAAAGAAATTTTAAAAATTAAAAAAGCATCTGGTCCACAGAAATGTGCCCAGTAGTATAAACTACTTGGGAATTTAACATTCTGGTTAATAACAATTACTGTGATTCTGAGAGTCACTCTTGACATTGACTATGACTATCACTGCTACTTGTGAGCCAAGATTCTTGTAAGCAAACAATATATTACATTTTATATGTAATTATATATAGATATAGATATATTGATGTAGCTCAAAACAGCACATGTAGATATCATTTGTCTCTTTCTCTGAAGGATGGTGCAATTTGCTTTGAGTATGAGAGATGGAGGAGGAGGATAAGACTGCAATCATAGAACATCAACACAGGGGAAGTCTAGCTATGAGGGCTTTGATTTATGTTCTGTGGGGTGTTTGTTTCTTTGTTTGTTTGGCTGGTTTCTCACTGATCTTCCTTCTTTCTCCTAGATAACCAGTTCCCAAGCCTTCTTCCTGTTTCAGCATCTCAGAACTCTTATGGGCCATATAACTTTATCCACCTAAAAGAGTATAAAGGCTAATGAAGCTCACCATAGTATATTTCTTAAGAGTAGCATTTTCCCTCCTTCACTTCCTCCTTCCTTCCCTCCTTCTCTCCTTCCTTCCTTCCTTCCTTCCTTCCTTCCTTCCTTCCTTCCTTCCTTCCTTCCTTTCTTCTTTCCTTCCTTCCTTCCATCCTTTTGTGGGTCTTACTATGTACCTCCAGCTGGCCTGGAACTCAGTATGTAGACCAGGTTGGCCTCATACTCATAGAGATCTGCCTACATCTACCTGATGAGTGCTGGGATTAAAGTTGTGAGCCACCACACCTGAGTATGAGTAGATTTTCAAGCTAATGCTTTCTTGTGGTATTGAGTCAGAAATACAGAGTATGCCTTGATATTTATAAAACATCTATTATCATTTAAAGTAATAAATGTTTTAGAACATATTAATGTATATGCTGTATTTGAAGTATACTGATTGTTCCAGATTCCAAATCTAGAAGCTGGTGCTCTACAGCCAGGGCTCTGAAACCACCCGTGCTGCATAGATTTCAGCAAGATTAGCAGTCTTTGATTAGGCTGAATCAGGTTTTTCTCTTTGGAGTGCACTGTACTGTACTTATGTTGGAAGAGCCCAAGTCACCTTTAGTCTCTCAGAACCATTGTTAGTGTTGCTAGAAAGAAAAGACAGGTTAGATAGAAGCTTTGATCTTTCCCTATAACCCACCTGACATAGGAACCTCACATCTGAGAGATGAGGGGCTCATTTACAAGATGAGTTTTAAAAGAAGGGAGACTGAGATAAATAGAAGGCTAAAGAAAGAGCAGCAAAACATGTGAGATAGCTGAAGAAAGTGATTAAAAGGAGAAAATTAGTGTGAACAATGAAAACAGGAGAAAGCTATTTTGAAATTTATTGAGAACACTTAAAAGAAACTAATCAACAGTAACAAAAACTAGACTCAACTGTGATCTTATTTATAGTTTTATTGCCCAAATAATTTCAAATTATTTATTTAATAACCTCATTTCATCATCTAATGTGCTTGTTTGCACTTTACCAAAAATATTTGCATCTGAGTAAGTGATCCTCTCTATAGAATATGCCCATATATGAATATATACTGATTCATAGATAGCTCAAGTAAATGGTGTCATAGGCATTTGTCCTTTTGTATCTGGCTTGTTTACGGGTTAGTGTCATCAAAGTTCATCCATGTTATAAAATGTATTAGAATTTTATACCTTATAAATTAATTGTTGTACAAAATAATGAGTTTCATTATGACATTTCCATACATATGTGTGTATATAAATCACTTTCCTTTGTTCACATCCATCCCTCACTTGACCTTCTCATTACTTTTTAAAGTTGTATAATATTTCACCATGAGGATACACTGAAGTTTGTTTATCCACTCATATCTTGATGAATATTTGGATTATCTCCACTCTCTAGCTATTGTCAATAATGCTGTTATAAATCTTTGTAGTTTTTGTCTTAAGAAAGTGGAAAGTTGAGCTAGAGAAGAAAGGCACGGTGAGTCTTTAGCATCCTTTATTTCTAGGTCATCAGAGCCAATTTTGCTTGGGTAAATAAATGAACCAGTAGTGAATCCAGCCCAAGTTAGTAGACCTTCACACCTGAGTTTGGAAGCAAACTCTCTGTTGGTGATCAAAGCTACTTAGTGTTGCTTGCAAAAATGTTTGTTTCTATCTCCTGAGGCCCTTAAAAGAAAGTAGAACAGGTGAACTGAAGCAATTTCATTATATTCCCTTTAGGCAGGATCTCTCACTGAACCTGGGGCTTACTGTTTCAGCCACGTTAATTAGCTAGCGAACCCTAGTAATCCTTCTGTCTTCAACATCTTTTTCTGGCCTTTACATGGGTGCACATAGGCATACACACAAGTGCACCCCACACACATGCATACATACACAACACCTATAATGAAACATAAATTCGATAGAAAGCATGTATGAAACCTAGGTTCAATGTATATAAACAACATGATACTTTAGCACATTATGCAAGATGTATGTTTTGTTGTTGTTGTTGAGAATGTTTCTCCGAATATTGATAGTTTATTTTCTAAAGTAAGATGCACTGCATAGAATTTGCAGAGTTCCTGTTGAATTGAATTTTCATAATTTATTCATACATAGAAAAGTACAGATAGCCTTCACCCTGGGTAGTAGTGTATCTCTTTTCTCCAAATTCATGTGTTTAAGCCTCCACTCCCAGTCGAAATCAGACTTTTATCTAACCAGAGACAAGAGGTTTCTATTGTTTCAAGATTCTCAAACATGAGCTTGGATTAACACATTTATATAAAAAAACTTGAAGCTTGAATGTTATATTAATTCTGTATGAAAAAGTGGGAAGTACTCATAAAGTTTTTCATGTGTAAATGCAATAGTTGTCAAAGGCCAAAGTTCTTTATAGTTCAATTGTGAGATGTCCTACCTGTCTTTTTTTTTTCATGGACAATCATTTTTATGTGGACCAGTGAATGACAGACAAATCATGATTATTTGACTAGTGTATTTGGAAGATATTTTCTTGAAAATCAATGAAGTGAGTGTGTTTTTTTCCAAGGGAAGCAATTCACAGTATTTGTTCCAAAGATAAAATTCTAGCTTTCATGAAAAAAATTAGAATTTTGGAAAACTTATATATACTACCATGAGCTTGCTAGCTTCCCAATACTTAAAGATGTTTTCGGAAGAGATTGGTGTTGATGTTAAGAAATATGTTATAAAAGTTTCTTTTTTAAAATAATGAAACACATTAACATTGGGAAGATCTATCTAACATGGTAAACTGATATTTTACATTTGACCAATTCATAGTTTATAAAATTATACATGACTTAAAAAAAACAGTCCAAGTACAAAAACAGTGTAACAGAGAATAACAAGTTCATTGATGTGATCTTTTAGTTTCTATTGTGAAACCAACTATTTTTTGCCTATGGATATGTATGTGGTCCATGTTTGCATGTGTACATGTGTGCATATGTGTGGAGTCTCAGTGTTAATGTTGGGTGACTTCCTCAATTGCTTTCACTTTATTGAGGCATGGTCCAAGTATCCCCAGGATCTGACTTCCTTGCACTGAGATCACAGGCAGGCTGCTGTGCTCAGCTGGCCTGTACACAGGCTCTGGGATCTGAACTCTAGTTTTCATTCAATTTCGCATGGCATGTAATGTCCTTTGCTGAGCAATTTCACAGTCCCTATGTCAGCTTTTATGGAACTATCAGTTGCTACTTGTTGGTATAATTTCTAAAGGGGTTATCCACATTTTTTCCTAAGAGGTTATTAAAATATTCCCCTTTATTTTAAAACTACACATGTGTATAAGATGAATTGTCTATGTTTATACTTCCACAAAATTATAATGGCTAGACTACAAACATTGATATGAGAATATAGTTCTATTCTATTAAGCCAGACTATTAAAAGATTTGAAACTGTAAAACAACGTTAATCATCTCATTAATTCTTTTTTTTGGAAAAAGTTACTTTTACTAAAATATTTTAGTTATGCTAGCTTATAGTTATAACCTTGCTATTTTCAAAATGAAGTTGCAAGTTAATATCTTAACTCATTCAGTTTTAGTTGTAATATGATAACTACTTAGTAGTTATAACTCACATTAACCATGTTCATTGCGGTTTTCAAATTTCAAGACTATGAAGAAGTTCTGGACTGCCAAATTCCAGAGTTTCTGGTATAATACAAATAAATGTTTCTTTGAGTAAGGTAATAAATAAATAAATAAATAAACTGCATCAGAAACACAAGAATAGCTTCGTGGAAAATGCAAATTCCTGATCCTTGCTTTGAACTGACTTGGGTTTTTTGGCCATATTTTGAAATTTCCAAACAAAACAAAGTTTGACTTTGATAAACTCAAGGCAGTTCATTGGTGGTGTGGTCAGTTTTTCCATCCAATATTATAGATAATCACACAGTGCACAGCATCTGTTCTGTTCTGCTAAAGCTCCAAACTTCTAAAATTATCACAACTGCATTGGTGAGAGTTTTCTAGGCAGCTTTCCTTACAAAACAACGTAGATGCAGAGAGAAGTTAACATATAGCAGTAGAGTGCATCTGAAAGTTAGCTATGGAGCTGACCATGCTCTCTCAAGGCTTTTCCCTTTTTTATGATCTAGTAAGAAAGCCTTTTGGCTGGCTCTAGGGTAGCCATTTAAGATAAAGCACAAAGTTGGGGAGTTGATGCAGTGTGGCTGGGTTGAATACAGAAGAATGGATCTTGGCAATTAAGGCATAAAGAACCCACACTAAGGAATGTGTTTTTATGAAGAGCCACATCTGGATCTCTGGTTAATGTCATGTCTGATCTTTTGCCTCAGACAAGAGGCCAACCATAGAAAACACATGGACTATGGGGATATGGCCACACCTTTGATTTGTCAGAGATAGTACCAGAAATTTAAAGCACTTTGGCTATAGACATTAATTATGTGCACGCCTGCACCCTCACACATGTGTGAGGGGTGTTGGGAATTTCAATATGTAGCTTCGAACCTTGTCTGTCTGTGACCTGTCTCCTGGATAATACCAGATATCCTATTTTGTGAATTATCAAATCATGCACCTATCTACAGGCTGCTTGTTGGTAGAACAGCTAAGTGATGTCATGGGGCAGAAGTCGGGGTCTGGAAATGTGTTTTGGGTACATGGCACATGATTTCTCTTTCCTTTGTGTGACATCCATGTTATAGCTATGAGGACATTTTAACATCAAACTTCTGAAAGGCGATTGTATATGACACTTTACATACACGCACTGAAGATGACCCTATATAACAGCATTTGTCACTTTTCTTGTTGTCTTTTTCATGGAGTTTTGTGTCCACCTCTCATTCCTTTCCCAACTCTTGACTCTTGTTGCTGCCAAATGATCTTACTTTCTCCTGTTTCCCAGGTTGATCTTAATTTGTCAAAACTGGTTCTCAAAAAAGGCTCCTGAGTTCTGTGCAGCATAACACTTTGTTGTTTTATCTTTCTATGAGGCAAAGTATTTGTTTCACAATTCACTTATGTGTTGTAGAAGAAATACAGGAACACAACATTGATTTGAACAAAGAAGTCAAAGAAACAGTGTTCAAAAAGACAAGCCAGAGTGACCCAAAATATTAGAAGGACAAATTTGACTTGTGTAAACTTAGAATGTCAGTCAGCATGGCAGGTTGCATTTGTGCATTATTACTGTGGCGCCTGTTTGTCCCCTTAGTCTTTATCCTCTCCTACTGACTGGGCTGTTGGCCAGAGAATGATATGCTCTGATTGTTTGCAGCTCCCTCCTGCCTTCCTATCCTTTTTATCTGATTGAAAGTGGTCCTGTGTGGCCATCTCCACCTTCAGAACTGCCCCTAAGTACAGATTATTATTCCTTCTTCACTTTTAGATAAAACTTCTATTTACATACCTTGCTCTGGGCTAGACATTTGTTACATTTTAACCCACTTGGCTCTTCCCACGGTTCCATGATGTAACAATTACCAGTCCCTTCTCAGAAATAAGTAAAAGTGAATGTCAGAGAAGAGTTATTTGAAGTGACAACAGCTAGTAAGTACAAGAGCAAACTATTTTGCATACTCAATCATGTGGATTTCTCATTCTCAGTTACTCCCACAATTTTGCCTTGCCTTCATTTCCAAAGTAGATACATAGAACTAGTGTAATAATCTAAATAGTCAATACTGATAAGTGCTCAATATTCCCCTTAAGAGAGACTTTGCATCTTGAAAGAGAGGTCTTAGAATTGTGAAAGGTTCTGCTGGACTTCCCAGGAAGTGCTGGCTGAAGATATTGGTCATATTTGATGTTGGAAAAAAATTCCCTTGGTATGTGAAAGTTACCATGTTCAAAAAGATCCTAATCTTTCCATTCTTGGGCCATGTCTGGCAAACAGAAACCTTTTTTAACTCCATATGGTGTTTGGATATTTATCAACAGTTAGAGTTTATAATTAAAAAAATTATATGACTCAAGTCGGAAGTGGGGATACATGCCTATAATCCTAGCACTCAAGAGGGTGAGTTTCAGGCTAGCTTAGGTTATATACCAAACAATACTTGTCACTTTTCTTGTTGTCTTTTTCATGTGTGAGGGGTATTGAGAATTTCAGTATGTAGCTTCGAACCTTGTCTGTCTGTGGCCTGTCTCCTGGATAATATCAGATATCTTGTCTTAGAACAAAACAAAACAAAATAACAAAAAATATATGATTTACCATAAAAATCCAGATTTCTAGGTTCTCCTGAAAAACTAGAGGATCTGAGATTGCTGCATTGAGATTACTTTTTCTTATTATATTTATTTATTCACTTATTATTTATTTATTTTTTGATATTAAATATAATTACATCATTTCTTCATCTCTATTCCTCCCTCTAAGCCCTCCCATATATGACTCCTTGCTCTATTTCAAATTCATTGCCACTTTATTCATTAATTGTTACATACCTATATATTCTCAAATATATAAATATAACTTGTTTGGTCAATATAATATTACTTGTATGCATGTTTTCAGGGATGACCTTTTGGTATTGGATAGCCAATTGGTGTGCTGTACCTGGAGACTTATTTCTCCCACATTCAGCATTCCTTAGTTGCCTGTAGTTCTTTGTGTAGGCTTGAATTCTCCTGGGCTCATCCATCACTATCCACTTTAGCATGTCTGTTGTTGTTGTCCTTATTCAGCTCATGTTTAAGTAGTCATGTTGGAGAGACTTTACAGATGTAGCTTCTGACATTACTAAGAAACACAGTCTCACAGCAAACTCCCTGATCCTCTGCCTCTTACAATTTTTTTCAATAGTCTCTGAGCCTTAGATTCAGCAACAGTGTTATCAATGTGCCAGTTGGGACTGAGATACACAATTTTGCATTTGATCAGTTATGGTTTTCTGTAGTGATCTCCATATGGTGTAAAGACAAGTTTCCTTAGTGAAGTGTGAGGATTACACTTATCTGTGGGTATACTGATAAATATTTATAATGTAGATAGGATGTGTGCTGGTTTGGTAAAGTGGCTATGGTAGGATTTCCTCCAAGACCCATGACTTTATTAAGCCTGTGTAACTGTCTAAGGTTCCAGTATCAGACATAAATTTCCTCTCATTGAGTGTATCTTAAATCCAACTAGAGAGAGCTGTTGGTTACCACTAATGTATGTGTGCCACTAGTGTACCCTTAGGGCTACTGGGCCATGCTGGTCATTGTTGTAGTTCACATACATGCTTGGCTGGGTAGCATTGTTGGTTCCTTCCCTTCTTTGGAATCTTGCAGAAGGTGTACCATGGAATCATGGTATGCCTTCTGGTACCATGAAAGATAGTGCTCAGGGAAGAGGCTTTCAAATAATTTCCAATTCAAAGCCTTCTGAGTCCTGTGTCTGAAGTGCATGGTGTCTTTAGCAATAGGAACTTACCGCCTCCTCTGGTAAGGTACAAAATGTGATAGCAATGGTCTGTAATGTTTTGGGAAGTCTGTAATAGTAACTTTTTTTCTCCTGATTCACTTGTAATCTCAGGTTTACTGCTTCTGCCTGCTAACCTAGACCTAGTCCTGGAAGCTTCTTGCCTCTGTACAATCTAATCTAGGCCTAAAATGCTTTCAGACTCTGAGATTTACTGCTGAATAAGCTCACCCTTTCTTGTTTTTTCTGAATTCTAGCTGGCTGGTTCAATTCAGCTGTTCTGACTTAAATTACTCTCCAAGCTGACTGATTCAAACTGGTTTCTCTCAGCTTCTCTGAATTCCTCTGCTTGGCCTCTAACTCTAATAATCTTTCCTTATCTTCTGGCTCCTTCTCATTCTCTGGCTCATACTTTTTTCACTCACGTCTAGCTTGTTCTCTCTCTGCAACTTATCTTCGTATATCTGATTTGTCCTGGTAAAACCTCTCTCTCTCTCTGTCTCTGTCTGTCTCTCTCTCTCTCTCTCTCTCTCTCTCTCTCTCTCTCTCTCACCCCCTACTGTTTCTCAACTCACTCAACAGCACTAATTAGAACTGAGAGATCTGGATGCTCCTGAGTGCTAGGATTAAAAACGTGTGCCACCACCCCTGGAGCTAAGTTTTTCTTTACCTGAAACCTTGTCCCATATCATGCTGACCTTGAAGTAAGACATTTGCTTGCCTCTGTCTCCTTGGATTAAAGGCATATCTGTATTCTAGCTGGATCACACAGGCTTAGAAAGTTTTGGGATATGATCTTGCCAGAACAATTATGTTCTTAATTAAAATTCCTCTATGGGAGTCTCTTGGAAAACCTTGACCCACAACTCAAAAAAGGGCTTCTCATGCCTAAAGTTTGGGATTTTTGGTAGATTAACTTTGGCTTTTAAAGAGACCATTGTCAGTGCAAACGAGAGAATTTCATTTAAACTATGTATGTTTGTTCATCTACAGAGTTGTATGTATCTGATTTATTTTAAAATTAATAGCATAATTTTTATGACTTTTTCAGACATTTTTACTGTTATTTAACCCTCTTCCCTTATTCAGTATTTATCTCCCTTCCTGCCTACCTAATTAGAGCCTCCCATTTCCCCCCACTTCCCCCATCAGATCACTTGAACCTTGATATTTCACTCTCTATTGCCCCCAACCCTTCCACGCTGGCAATGGTCCCATTTTACTTTCCTGGTTTCTGTAGTTACTCCATAGTCTGTACTCTCATGTGAAGATTTGAAGCTTGGAGTCTTCAATGAGAGAGAATATGTGACATTTGAATTTCTAGATCTAAGTTACCTCATTCTTTTCTAGTTCTAATCATTTACCTGCAAAGTTCATGATTTCATTTTTCTTAACAGATAAATATTACTCTATAGTGTATATGTACCATATTTTTATTTTCTATTTCTCAGTTGAAGAACATGCCTGAGCAATTATCTATAAAACAGGATGTCCAATTCTTTGGGCATAAGGCAAAGAATGGTATAGCTGGGTGTATGATAGATTTGTTTTTAGATATATGAGAATTCTTTGCACTGATTTCCAGAGTGGCTGTACCAGTTGGCAAATCCTACCAACAGTGAATGAGAGTATTGTTCCCCCATATCCTTTCCAGCATTTGTTGTATGTTGTTTTCCCATTGGAATTGGGGTAAGATGAAATCTTAGAGTTGTTTTGGTTTGCATTTCCTTAATTGCTAGGTATGATGAGCATTTTTAAGATATTTCTTAGCCAATATTTACTTTTTGTCTTTTGAGAACTCTCTTTCAGGTCCCAGGTCCAATTTTGCTCTGTATACCAGGCTGGCCTCAAACTCACAAAGATCTTCCTGCCTCTGGCTGAGATTAAAGATGTGCACCACCGTACACAGCAATTATAGAAAGCTGTGAACTTCCATGTGGGTGCTGGGATTTGAACCAGGGTCCTTGGGAAGAGCAGTCAGTGCTCTTAACTGCCGAGCCATCTCTCTAGCCCCAGTCCCATTTTTGAATGAGTCATTTTATTTATTTAATTATATTTCTGGATATTAATCCTCTGTCAGGTGTATAGATGGTAAAGGTTCTCTTCTATTCTGTGAATGTCTTCTTCACTTGACTGTTTCTTTAGCTGTACATAGCTTTTTAGTTTTATGAAGTCCTATTTATCACTGTGTTGGCCTTAATTCTTGGGTGAATGGAACCCTATACAGAACATTTATTCCTATACCTATATTATGTAGGGTATTGACTGTTTTCTTCTATCAGTTTCAGTGTTTAAATCTTTAATTCATTTGGAGTTAATTTTGTGCAAGATGATAGACATGAACCTAATCTCATTTTTCTGTCTGTGGATATCCAGTTTTCTCAGCAGTGTTTGTTGATGATGCTTTTCTTTTCTCCAGTTCATGTTTTTGGCATCTTTGTCAGATATTTAATGGATGAAGTTACATGTACTCATGTTTGGACCTTTGACTTTGTTTGATTTGTTTACATATCTGTTTTGTACCATATTGTTCTTTGTTACTATGGTTTTGTAATAGATTTTATGATCTAGAATGGTACTTACTCTAGCATTTTTCTTGTTTGTTCGGAATTGTTTTGACTGTCCCAGGTCTTTTGTACTTCTGTATGAACTCTAGAATAATTTTTTCCCCTATTAATGTGACGAATGAGATGGGGATTTTGATTGGGATCATGTTGAATCTGTAAGTAGCTTTTGGTAAAATGGTCATTTTCACACTATTAATTCTACCAATCCATGAACAGAAATGTCTTTCTGTTTTCTAGTGTATTTATCTCTGCAGTGACTTAAAGTTTTCATTGTAGAAGTCCTTCATTTCTTTGTTAGGTCTATTCATAGATGTTTTATTTTCTTTGAGGTTATTGTGAATGAGAAAGTGTTTATGATCTCATTCTCTGCATGTTTGTAGTTGATGTATAGAAAAGCTATTGATTTGTGTAACTTGATTCTAATTCCTGTCACATTGTTGAATTTGTTTATCCTTTTTAGACATTTCCAGTATAAATTTTGAGATATCTAATATATAATATCATGTCATATATAAATAGAAATAATTTGACTTCTTTCCCTATTTGTATCTTTTTAATTTCCGTCTCCTGCCTCATTGCTCCAGCTTAGAGCACAATATTAAAGGAGTTGTGATATTTGACAGCCTAACCTTGTCTCTGACTTTAGTGGGATTACTTCAAGTTTTTCTCCATTTAGGATGAAGTTGACTCTGGGTTTCTCATATACAGCTTTTATTATGTTGAGGTATATTCCCTCTAACACTATATTCTCTAGGAATTTTATCATGCAAGCATGTTGGATTTCTTTCAGGTTTTTTATGCATTTATTGAAATGATCATGTGTTTTTTTGTTAAGTCCATTTATGTGGTTTATTAAATTTATTAATATTCATTACATTTATTGGCTTGAATTTGTTCAACCAGCCCTGTATTTCAGAGATAAATGAAACTTGTTCGTAGTACGTATATTTTTTAATTGTGTTTTTGTCCCTTTCATAAACTATTTTTTAATGTTTATTTATTGCTTCATTACATCTCCATGCCACTCCCATCCTCCACTCCCTCTCTTACCCTTCCAATGTCTCTGGTGTGGGGTGTCTCCGTGTATCAGCCCCCCTCAGTTTGTTAGTCACATGAGGTCTAAGAGCTTCTTCTTGCACAGGGGGTATACATGGCAGTTCCACTAGGGTGGAGTGTCCCACTAACAGGTAACCAAGTCCATGTTCCTGTTCTTTTGGGTCTATTGATTGTAGGATTGTTATCCTGTACTATAATGGCTAAAATCCAGTTATAAGTGAATAAATGCCATATGTATCTTTCCGAGTCTGAGTTAGTTCACTCATGATGAGCTTTTCTAGTTCCATCCATTTGGTTGCAAATTGCAAGATTTCCTTGTTTCTCATACCTGAGTAGTATTCCATTGCGTAAATATACCACAGTTTTGTTTTTTATCCATTCTTGGGTTCAAGGACATCTGAGTTGTTTCCAGTTTCTAGCTCTTCCAAATAAGGCTGCTGTGAACATAGATGAGGATATGTTCTTATGGATTGGTGAAGAATCTTTTGGATATATGCCCAGGAGTGGTATGGCTGGGTCTTGAGGTAGAGCTATTCCAAGTTTTCTAAGATATCGCCATACTGATTTCCATAGTGGCTGTACAAGTTTGCACTCCACCAGTAATGTGGGAGTTTTCCCCTTTCTCTGCAACCACACCAGCATATGCTGTCTTTTGAGTTTTTGATCTTAGCCATTGTGACAGGAGTGAAATGGAATCTCAGAGTCATCTTGAGTTGCATTTCTCTGACAATTAAGGATGTTGAGCATTTCTTCAAGTGTCTCTTGGACATTAGAGATTCCTCTTTTGTGAATTCTCTGTTTAGAGAAGTACCCCATTTTTTGGTTGGGTTATTTGATTTGTTGTTGTTAAATTTCTTGAGTTCTTTATAGATTTTGGATATTAGCCCTCTATCAGATGTGGGGTGGTGAAGATCTTTTCCCAATGTGTAGGTTGCTGGTTTTTTTTTTTAATGACATTGTCCTTTGCCTTACAGAAGCTTTTCAGTTTCATGATTTTGTGCCTGTTTTGTTTGAAAGTATTTTTTTAATTTATTTGTTTTTTCTTCAAGTTACATCTCAATCGCAATCCCCTCCCTACTCCCCCCTCCAGTCCCATTCTCCCACCCTCTTCCGCCTCAACCCACCCATCCCCATCCTTTTTTTTTAAGTTTAAGGTATATCTTTTTCCCCCCAACAGCTCCCCCTTTCAGTCCAATAAATGGCTCTTTATCTTATAATAATAAATACTTATGGTAGGATTTTAGCTATATAGTAGAGGATATCGATACTACAACCAACGCACCAAAGGGAACATGGACATAGACTTTTTATTTTTTATTCTTTTATTTTTATTTTTTTATTCTTTATTATCTGTTTGTCGGCTTATTTGTTTGTTTGGTTTTTTAGTTCTCTCTCCCTGGCATTTCAGTCTTTTCTTTCTGTTCTTTGCTTACTTGGGCCAAAGTTCTGTCAATCCTGTTTATCTTCTCAGAGAACTAGCTCTAAGATTTATTGGTTCTTGTATTGTTTTCTTATTTCTATTTCATTAATTGCTGCCCTGATTATTATTCTTCCTTGCCATTGACTAAGTGTGTATTTTGTTTTTATTTTTCTAACTTTTTAAGTTGCATCTTTAAGTAATTTATCTGATTTTTATTGTAAACACATTTATGTCATAAGACTGCACTCAGTGTGTCTCAGAGGTTTTGTTGGGATGAATTTTCATTCTCATTTAGTTCCAGGAAATGTTTTATTCCTCTCTTGATTTTTTCTTTGACACATTCATCATTCAGTAATGAGTTGCTTAATCTCAGTGAGTTTGTGTATTTACTAAATATTTGTTTGATGTCAACTTTAAGTTTCATTGTATTGTGGTCAGAGAGAATACAAGTAGTATTTTTAACATTTTTCATTTTTAAAGATTCATTTTGTTTCCCAGGATGTGGTCTATTTTAGAGAAGCTTCGGTCCACTGTTAAGTAGAATGGGTATTCTTTGTTATTTGGATGGAATATGCTATAGATATCTGTTAAGTCCATTTTAACAATTGAAGTGTCAATCAACTTTTATGTTTCTGTTTACATTTTGTCCAGATGGCCTGCATACTGAAGAAAAGGGCACACTAAAACTACATACTATTGATGAGTTGATGTTAATCTGTGTCTTTAAATTCAATGGTCTACTTACTATGAAATTAGGTCCCTCTGACTTTGGTGCATATATGTTTCGGATAGTAATACCTTCTTGGTTAATTGTTCCCTTTATGAATAAATTGTCCCTCTTTATCTATTGTGACTAGTTTTAGTTTGAAGTCTATTTTGTCATGTAGTACCATAGTGATGCCTTCTTGCTGCCTGGTCTCATTCAATTTGAGTATTTTTCCTCATCCTTTTACAGTATGGCAGTGCCTATCTTTAAAGCTAAGACACATGTTTTATAGACAACAGATATATACATTTTGTTTCTTGATCCATTAATTAAGATTATCTTTTGATTGGAGGATTGAGGTCATTGATATTTAAAGTTATTTTTGAAATGTGTATGTTAACGGTGGCCATTGAGTTGTTAATTTCTGGTAGTGTTGTTTGAGTTCTCAGTAGTATTTTATATTTTAATAATTACAGCTTCATATTTCTTTCCACAATCTCTTGGCTATGTGCATTCCTTTCTTCAGACCAAATACTATTTCCTGTATTTTATTTATGTTTAGTTCATTGAATATAAACATTTTTCAGCTGTTTATATCATGGAAAATGTTTCTTCCTCCTTCAACTATGGCAGATAGTTTTGCTTGGTATATTAGTCTAGGCTGATCATCATGGTATTTAAGGATGCATTGCTTCAAGCTTTTATGGATTTTAAGATTTCCATTAAGAAACCAGCTGTTGGGCTGGAAAGATGGCTCAGAGGTTAAGAGCACTGGCTGTTCTTCCAAAGGTCCTGAGTTCAATTCCCAGCAACCACATGGTAACTCACAACCATCTACATTGAGATCTGGTGCCCAGGCATATATGTAGAGCAAATACTGTATACATAATAAATAAATAAATGTTTAAAAAAAAAGAATTGTTTAAAAAAAAAAAGAAACCAGCTGTTATTCTGATGGGTTTTCCTTCATATATGACTTGTGTTTTTTCTCTTGCAGTTTTCAATACACTTTCTTTGTTCTGTATACTTAGTATTTTAACCACAATATGCCATGATGGTTTTCTTTCCTGGTCTTGTCTATTTGTCATTCTGTGTGCTTCTTGTACATGCATGGGTGTATCTTTCCTTAGTTTTAGAAAGATTTCTTCTATGCTCTTGTTGATGATCTGGTATAGGCCATTGACTTGGCATTCTTCTCCCTCATCTCAACTTGGAATTCAAAGATTTGGTTTTGTTCATGATGTACCACATTTCCTGTATATTTCTTTCTTGGTTTTGTCTGTTTTTAATTTTTATATTCCTTGCTTATTTTATCTAGATCTTTTACCTTATTTTTGAGTCCTGATCGTCTGTCTCCTTCTTGATTCATTCTACTTATAAGACTTTCTTTTGAGTTTTTAAATTTGGGTTATAGGGTATTTCAATTCCATCTTCTTCTCAGCTTGAATCCTGTTCTATCTCGTTGTTGAATTGCATTTTCACATACTGGATTGTCTTCACCATTTCTGTGATTTCTTGTGTATCACTTAGGAACTTACAATCCTTAAGATCTTTTTAATTTCATTGGACAGTTCCTTTGTGTCTTCTTTAAATTCTTTGACATTGTTCATGATTTACTTTTACAGTCTGTATATTGGGGTTTATCTAGGTATTTCGCATTCAAAAACATTTTTGCCAGACTGGTAGGTTTGAATGGGCAGACACTGGCTTGACTTTTCTTTTTGTTAAGATGTTTGTGATGAAATCTGGGCATGTATACTTCTTTTGTTAGTTTTGTGTCTCATATGGACAGAGCAGGTTTGCACAAAGAAAAGGTCAGGCTGGGTCCAAGAGGTTGGAAATAGTTTAGATGGAATGAAGTCAAGTTGATAAAAGGGACTGGTCTTATGAACAGATTGTGAGTTTTGATCCAAGTCTTTTGTCTTCCTTAGGGCTTTTATTGATACAATGAAACACCATGACAAAAATGCAAATTGGGAAAGAAAGGATTTATTCAGCTTATACTGTCCCACTGCAGTTCATCAGCAAAGGAAATCAGGACAGGAGCTCAAGCACAACAGGATTCCTAGAGACAGGAGTTGAGGCCATGGAGGGGTGCTGCTTACTGGCTTGCTCATCATGGCTTAGTCAACCTGCTTTTAATAGAACCCAGGACCACTAGCCCCAGGATGGTACCACCCACAATTGGCTGGTCCCTCCCTTATTGATCACTAATTGGAAAAAGCCTTACAGCTGGATCTCATGGAAGCATTTCCTCAACTGAGGCTCCTTCCTCTCTGATGACTCTAGCTTATGTTAAGTTGACATAAAACCAGCCAGTACATATGTAATATGAAGATAATCTGCCAGAGAAGAGTTTAAATGTGATGTGGTTATGGCTCGTGCATTAGGAAGTATGCAGGACAGGTCCAGGTAGAAGCTTAGAGATTGTTTGAGGTCCAGGCAAGGGTGGCCAGACTAGGCTGAGGCATTGGACGTAGGAAACAGGCTAGATTTAGTGGGTTGTGGAGGACAGGACATGTACATAGGAGGGTCAGACAGACTCACTCATCTAGGCCTGAAGAAGTGCCTCCAGAGTCTTAAATGATAGCAATGAGATGGAGCTGCCCTCCAAATAGGCTCAAGCCTCATATTGTCACAAACTATAAACCACCTAATTTATCATACTTGCTTCTGAGCTACTGTAGGTATTTGATCCAGAGACTTACAAAGGCAATTGAATATCTTTTTTACTCTCAGAAGAGGCACTATTTCTGGAGGTAGAAACTGTGAAGAACCTGAAGTTGATATTCTGCTTCTTACATCTTCCTTCAAGAAAGCAGAGAGTATCTCAACTCAGATGTCTCAATGATGAGAAACTTTTGACAAAAGTAAGGGTTACATGAAATAAACAGTGCTTTGGTCTTTGGGTTAGAGCTCTCTGATAATGAATAAGGCAGTATTAATGGCTAATTTAAAGCCAGACATTTCTCTTGGTCATAATAATTGTGATAAGGGCTGAGGAAAACCACATTTTCCACTGGGATTTGCATAAAGGATTGAAAATAGTACAAGATATATAAAATTCATAGGAATCTACCCATCCTCTCTCACATGCTCTTCCCATTGCTTACACTCAAGAAAACAGATAACACTGATTTTTGACCAATTATGATGATTCTTTAACTAGAAGGCCACATGTCAAAACCAACATTTGATTCTGCTTCATGGTTGATCATGAAGAGAACAATTCTTCTCGATAATATATTCTTGCTACCACGATGTTATGTTCAAATACATGGGAACAAATATCCATTGACAGATCCCTCTGAAAGCATACACTAACATATTTTATCACAGTAATGACAAAAATAACTGATACAAAAATTGGTACCAGAGAAGTGGGGCCTCTTTGCTGACTAAACAAAACCATGTGATTTTTAAGACAATTGGAACTAGCTTTCAAGAAGAGGAATTTGGAAAAGATTGGAGTCTATGAGGGTGGCTCTAGGAAATACTAAACAGAGATTAGCTGGCAATTCTAGTGAAAGCTCAGAAGATCAGAATAGTGATAGAAATGTATTATAGACATTAAAGGCTGCATTCATGAGATTTTACATGAGAAAAGGTACTCTAATTAGGAACTGAGCAAGAAATAATTTATGCTGTATCTGGAAAATAATTTGTCTATATTTTGTTCCTGACCTGACACGTTGACATAGCCTGAGTTTAAAGATGTCACACCAATTAATTTAGTAGAGGAAGTTTTAAGAGAACATAACATTCCTGCTATTACATGGCTACTTCAGTCTGTTTTTATCCAGATTCCACAGTGAGAATCAGAAGCAAAAAAACGGAGCAGAAGGATTCGAGAAGCATGCAGTCTCCCCAGAAAGGGATATAGTTAAAAGTTATGGACAATGACTGGTTGATAAATTAGCATCATTCAAACGAAGCCAAACACTTTGCAAAGTTGTGGGGCATCTCAGGAATTGGCCAGAACCCACCTATGAGAGACTCTGTGGTGTAAAATTATAAACACATTGGAAAGACTTTACCTTGAGGAAATAGAGTTGTCAGCCTGCCAGGTTTGTATACATCTACCTAGGGAAGTGTTTTCCTGGGTTCAGCAATCACACAGATACTCAGAAGGAATTGTAGTTTTACTCCAAGGGAGCCTGATTAATACTGAAACTCCTGGGAGATCACAACACTGTCTGTATGGTACTGCTTTTGCAAGAGGTATAGGGTCATTGAAGTTAAGCTCTGATTTTGAGGAAGCTCTGTGAAGGCAGACAATGTCTGTAAGTGTCAGATACCCCTCAGATTCCTCTGAGGAGGAGGTGCTTGGATATGATAATATTCAAAATACTATATTTTGAATATGAAATATCTTTATGTTTTGTGAGGACAAAACATAAAGCTATAATGGAGATCTTAGGATCTAGGAGATTGTAGGAACTGGAAACATCTGCTGATGAAAGCGGCAGGAAATGAATGGTGCCTGGCCAAAGAAGAGGCTATATGGGGTACAAATGGCAAGGCCCATAGGGGTGGAGGTTTTTAATCTTCTTGGAAATCACATCGGGACACCATATGTCTCATATGCCAGACAGGGAGCTGCAGGATTCCCCCCTCCAATAGATTTCAGCCTTACTTTGTTCTTTTCCCTCCTCCCTATGCTCCGATCCCTCCATTTTGGAATGGGAATATTATTTTGTGATCTGGTGGATTGGAAATATGCAATTCTCCATTTGATATTTATGGTGGCTCACAGCTAAGAGATTGCCTTGGGTCTCAGTAAAGACTTTGAACTTGGGCTTTAAAATAATGTTGGAAATGTTAAGACTTTGGATACTAGAAGTTGAACAAAGTACATTTTGCATTATGAGATAGCTATGAACTTTTGGGGTCCAGGGGAAAGAATACTATATTTTGAATATGAAATGTATTTCACAGGCTCATGTTTTGAATACTTTGCCCCTGAGCTATTGACACTATCTGTGGAGGTTGTAAAAACCTTGGGAAGCTGAACCTGACTGGAGAAAGTAGGCCTTTAAGGAAAAGTTTTGGGGGATATATTACTAGTGGCTTCTTCTATCACACCATTTTCTGGTCATCCAGGAAGGGAACAGCTCTTCTCATCCCCCATGGTGTTCTTCCCAAGTACACAAGACAAGGCACTAAACCTTCTGAAATTTTGGACCAAAGTAAATCCAAGTTTAAAAAGCCAACGTTTTTTCTATTGTAATAATCATGATTATAACCAAAGCTAAAATTAATGCAGCTTTTACTTTACAACAGGTACTAAGTTAAAATCTTTCAATGAGATATTTTATTCAACCCTTACAACAATCTCAGAATTAGTCCCTGCTTTTATATAGTCAAAGAAATGCAGATCAAGAAGATTAAAGTATTTGTCAAGGACCACAAAGATAAAATATCTTAGAGTCAGAATTCATGCCTAAATAGCAGAGATAGTACTTTTATCTATTGGGCAAAGAAGGCCTTTTTATTTTGGCTCCAAAAATCTTTACTTTTAAAAATACATATTAACTAGATAGGACATAGAGTCTTGTAGTTTTGTCTGCTTTCTTTTTTCTTTTTTGCATCCAGTTCATACTGTTTTGCCTGTATCCTTTGCTTTCCTTATGGTTGATGATAGAGCAGCTAGAGTTTAGAGTTCCAAATTTATCTTGGAAATTCCTCCTAGTCTTCCTGGACTGAAGACCACAAATGCTATTTATTCCCTTTGTTTTGCTCATTCACACATGAACTTAATTTGGCTAAGTACTTAATCCTAGGAACTCATATCAGAACAAGAACACTTTATTTTCCATGTACCATGTCTTTTCAACATGAGTTTGTTTATTATGTGTCAGGAATTACATACAGTGGAAAAAGTTGAGCAGATCTTGATTCTCTGCTAAAGTTTAGATAGAAGTAATGATTGCCACCTCAGCTGGAAATGACTTCCCTCATATACATATAAATGTGGCACATGCTTGCACCTGAATAATTTTATACCTTTTAACAATGAGAATATACTCATTATTCTAGTAGACACTATCCTTCTGTGTTACTTGGGAAGGAGCATGCTCCATTTTCTTGTTCTCAACAAGATACATTTTAGCAAAAACAAAAACAACAAAAAAGATGTGTGTTGGTTTTGTTTGTTTGGTAGCAGAAAACAAAGGTGCAACTGCAAGTTTTTAAAATTTGAAGTTGAGTGGGTGGCTGTAAAATGTCATAGAAATCAACTCAATTAGACATTTGGCTAGAAAACACTATGATGCATCAGCACTGATTAGCTGGCTTTCTGTAGTCTGAAGCAACATAGAGTGAAAACTGTATTCAAAGGCATTAATTGGAGAAGAAAAATACTTTCCAAACCAGAAGTGGGCAGCATGAACATATGGGATAAAAAGAATTTTTTTTATATGAATCAGAAGTCGAAGGAAGTCAGGAATCAAGATGGGATCATTCTATATTAAAGCATAGACTTCATTTAACACTAAGTGGTAAAGCAGGTGCTCAGAGAAGGTGGCCCAAAGAATCATTATTAACCACCACTAATACTTCTGTGGTATCAAGTTATGCTACTGTGCTCTTTAGTTCTTATACTTACTGGGACTGGGAAGATAAGATAAGGTGGGAGAGTGATGAAGATAGAAAACAATATGCAAAATAAAATGAAGAGCTAAGCAGAGGTACCATGTGCCAGGAAAAGAATGAACAATCAGATAAATATAGCGAGGGCATGGAAAAATCCAGTGTAACTGTTGGAAGGAATTAGAAAAATCAAGGAGAGTCTGACTTAGGAAGCAAGTGGAATGGGCTTTCCATGTTTGGTGCATGGAATATGTCATACTTGGTTGGGTTGGTTTGCTACCAAAAATGGGCAACTGAAGAAATTAACAGTATTTAACCTTTAAAATGAAACTACCAGAGATGAGATAGAACAACAAATTGATGCCATCTAAATGAGGACTGGTAGACTCTCCTTCTGTCTTGTGATATGCCCTACAGAGAGCCTAGAAACATGCAACATCACATTCATCAGATGAAGAAAGTCACCCATCTTCTTTTGGTGTAGTCAACAGAATTTTCATGGACTTTATTGAAGCATTCAAATCGCAGTCATCCAAACAAAGCGAGAGCTCAAGACCTCTAGTAGGCAAATATGAGGGTAGGCTCCTGATGGCTATGAATACAATCAATCACTGGAAGAATAAGGCAACAACTAGATCTAAAGAAGTGTTCTGAAGATAATAGACATTGCTGAATGCCTTCATTGCCATCACCAAAGGACTGCCAGATGAGGTAAACAGCCAGAAAAGAATATTTCAATTGCATCTCTAAAAGAGGAGTACTAACTACATCAGCAACTCCAGAGAGTTATCAGTTTTTGATCTCACACTATCAAACAGTCCAAAGTGATATTTTCAAGAGACCTGAGCCCTTAAAACCTTAGATTATTTGAGCAGCTGAATGATAGGATGTGACCATGGAGTTCTTCATTAAATGAGACAGGGGCTCATAAGTCTGGATACTATTGTAGGTACCATTTATTGAGAATTTATTTAGGAAATTGAGGTTCGGGGAGTTTAGGGCATTTATCGCCTTAAGTTTCACATCTTTTCACTCCTCAGATTAGTGTCACCCTGAGTTCACTGTGCTTTCTAGTGGATGACCAAAGATAAGTTAAAATGTAATTAGAGTAAGTGTGTGCAAAATGATTATGATTGGTGGCCCCTACTACCTTCTTTACCTCAGTGATAAACTGTTATACGCTGTCAACAGCCATAGAAACACACAAAAAATTCAAAGCAGGAAATATGGCTTGGCTTTATTTTTTATTTTTATTACCTGGTTGGCTTTATTTTTCAGGAAAAAAAGTAGGTAAGCTTAGCACAAAGCTATTCTATATAGTAGTACCTTTAAACTATTATTCACTAATATCTCTAAACACCTTCCAATGCACCAACCTGAGGCCCAGGAGAAAGGAGACCAAGATGAAGACATCCTCAAGTGCAAGTCCTTGGGGCAATTAGTCAGCAGTCCAAAATAGCATACACAGGAACAATTGCAATGCACCAATGTGAACCCAGAAATTGAAGAAAGAAATTGAAGAGGCCATCAGAAGATGGAAAGATCTCCCATGCTCATGAAGAGGTAGGATCAACATAATAAAAATGGCCATCCTACCAAAAGCAATATACAGATTCAATGCAATTCCTATCAAAATACCAACATAATTCTTTATAGACCTGGAAAAAGCAATTCTCAACTTCATATGGAACAACAAAAAGCCCAGAATAGCTAAATCAATCCTGTCCAATGAAAAAACACCTGGAGGTATCACCATCCCAGATTTCAAGCTGTACTACAGAGCAACAGTAATAAAAACAGCATGGTACTGGTATAGAAACAGACCAGTGGATCAATGGAATCGAATTGAAGACCCAAACATGGACCCACACACCTATGGCCAACTAATCTTTGACAAAGAAGCCAAAACCGCACAATGGAAGAAGGACAGCATCTTCAACAAATGGTGCTGGTCCAACTGGATGTCCACTTGTAAAAGAATGAAATTAGACCCATACCTATCACCTTGTACAAAACTTACTTCCAAGTGGATCAAAGACCTTAACATAAGGCCGGCCCACCTAAAGATAATAGAAGAAAAAGTAGGAGAAACCCTCGAACTCATTGGCACAGGTGACAACTTCCTGAACAGAACACCAACAGCTCAGGATCTAAGACCAACAATCAATAAATGGGATTTCATGAAACTGAAAAGCTTTTGTAAGGCAAAAAATCACTGTCATTTGAACAAAACAGCAGCCTACAGATTGGGAAAAGATCCTCACCAACCCCACATCTGACAGAGAGCTAATATCCAAAATTTACAAAGAACTCAAGAAATTAAATGCCAAGAAACCAAATGATGAGCTTTTCTAGTTCCATCCATTTGGTTGCAAATTGCATGATTTGTTCGTGATAGGTGAATAGTATTCCATTGTATAAATGTACCAGTTGTTTTTTTTTTTAATCCATTCTTCGGTTGAAGGACATCTGCATTGTTTCCAGTTTCTAGCTGTTACAAATAAAGCTGCTATGAACACAGTTGAGGTGATGTCCTTATGGATTGGTGAGGAACTGAGAGAGAGGGAGGGAGGGAGGGAGAGAGGGAGAGAAACAGAGACAGAGACAGAGGGATACAGAGAGAAAGACAGAGACACAGAGACAGAGATGACAGGGAGATAGAGACACACAGAGAGAACATGAGAGAGTGAGCACATTGTCAGGTATTGGTCATTTAATGGTGGCTTGGGTAGAGATCAACTCAGAAGTTTTCCAACAAATGCTTCTCTGACAGATCCAGAAGACCTGTGTTGGGTAACCATTTTGAGTAGCAGCCTTCAACATGAATATTTCTTATAGGTACATTAGGAGCTGAGCATGGTACTTATGCTTATAAATGCAACACTCAGAAGGGTGAGGCAATAAGATCACCAGCTTAGGTCAATTATATCATGTACAAACAAACAAACAAATGATTAAACAAAAAACAAACTTTTTTCTCAGGCCTGAGTCTCAAATCTGATTTCGTGTTTTACTAGCTTACGGAATTTTGGGCAACCTTATTTTCCCCTGAATCATAGTTTTCTAAATCTTTTAAACATGATTTATAATATGCACTTCATGGTTTAAATAAAGTATGTACAGAATTCCTTCTAGAGTATGTGGAAGCCTTGGAACCATAATGTGTATGCATGCATGTATATGTGTATGTTCATGTGCATGTACATGTGTGCATGTGTGCGTGTGTGTGTGTGTGTGTGTGTGTGTGTGTGTTGGTCCATGGGCTATGGCTGTAGCTCAGTGGCCAAACACTTGCTTAGCATGTGCAAAGCCCTGTATCTGTTCCCTTGGACTATCTTTAATCAATCAATGAATAAGCAAACAGATAAACAAAATAAAACATTTAAACTTGTAATCATTTCTATGGAGCAGTGATTTATTGAAGAGACTTTAGAATAATGCCTAGGAAAGAGGTACTTGCATATTTGCTTCATGTTTAATTGGTGCATGTGAACTTTTCATAGTGTTTAAGTACTGGTTTTTCTTGTCCAGGGGTCGCTCTTTACACTCTTTATGTATGTTCCTTATTAAGTGTGCCTTTCCTGACCAACTTTCTACTTCCCATAATCCATAAGTGCTGTGCTCTTTGTAACCTATTAGGATCAGAGTGATACATAGCTTCTTGCTACTATAGGTTCCCAACACTATGTGTTTAAATCTATCACTACTTCTGAGACCTCATCGTGCATGGGGCACCTGTGAGTACCAACTTCCAAATGCTCCCTTAAATATTTTTGCTATAATTTGTTATTTTTTATGCCCACAAATACAGGTCTCAAGATATGTGAGAAATTGCAAGCAAAGCATAAATGAGAAACAACACAGTGTCAGAAAAGACTTCTTTGAACTATTTCAGCTTTATTCCTCCAGTCTTACGTAGTGTATGTCTTTTAATTTTGACCAAACCCCTTCCTTCCATGCACTGATGGCAGATAGAAGGATAAGCATGGATTTTGTTGGCTGATTGGGAAGAGTAGTGCTATTCGTAAACAGAATATATTGCTTAAGACTTCCAGTAAGATGTAGTTCAGTACTAGAGCACTGACCTAGCAAGCATGAGGCCCTGGTTTCCATAGCCAGCCCTGGAAAAAAGAAAAGAGAATACAACATTATCATATCAACATATTGATGGTAAGGAAAGATAATTATCAGAAACACCTTTTGAAATTAAAAGAGCAACAGGGTCAAAAGTCCTTCAGGACACAAGACAATTTCGTGACACTTGACACAAAACCTACACAGAGGGTTTACGTGACTACTCTGGATATCAGCTTTGAGAATGGGCACAAGCTAATGTATAGTAATAACAATAATAACAATGTATTGCCACTGCCCTTAATTTATTCAGTCACTATAAGTGGGAGG
Organism: Lophiomys imhausi; assembly: GCA_907164525.1. Lineage (NCBI taxonomy): Eukaryota > Metazoa > Chordata > Mammalia > Rodentia > Muridae > Lophiomys > Lophiomys imhausi. The sequence goes on along the minus strand of CAJQZJ010037357.1, from coordinate 1,610,602 downwards.
TGACACTGTGGTCGGAACATAGATGGGCAGGAGCCAATGCACAAGCTCATGCAGAGTTCAAGGCCACATATTAATGGTAGATGATTAGTATCACTAGAACTCTGTGTCAGCACCATTGTGGAGATCCACTCTTGCTACTGTAGGTTCCGAACACCATAGATTTAATTCTATCACAACTTGTGAAACATTATCATGTGTAGGGTACCTGGGAATACTAGCTTCCAATTTCTGGCTTAGAAATTATTACTGTTTTTTTAATATGAAAAATTTTGAAGACCAATTTGATTTACTTGCTAGGTGTCACTTAGAACTTGAAGCCAAACTGTGGGATCCCAAGACAACATTAAGGCATAAATCCCAATGTTATCTTCAATATATTGAACTAATGTGCTAGGTAAACAGAAACTAATGGAGAGAAACTGGGACTAGGGATCATGTAGGTCCTAGCTGAGGCTCACAGTGCTCTGTTCAGAATGTACTGCCATCTCTGAATGGTCCCAGTTACCAGAGTGAAACTTGAAAAGAATTTAATGCAGTAATGCCATCCAAAACACAGAGCCTTCTGAAAAATGGTATAGTAATGAACAAATACAAAGGCTTTTTAACAGTATCTGACAAATTATAAGGACACAATATGGCTTGGCTGACTTCTTTCTCCTTTTCAAGTACTGCTTTAATGAGATTTTACAAGTATGCAAAAAGCTACCTCTCTAGTAAACACTGTTAGTGCTAAAGAGGATGAGGCAGAGATTTAGAAAAGGGATCTGGCCATTGTGATAGGAATTCTTGGGGTACTGAGTAGCTGAACTAGTTTGCAGTGGTTTTATAACAATTGCTATAACATTGGTAGCATAAAATCTAATCCTAGAGTTCAGAACCCTGAAGTCAGTGTCACCAAGCCAAAATCAAGCTGTTGGCAGGACTACAATCCCTTGGAAAACTCCAAAGAGTCTATTCCCTGCTTCTCCCAGCTCTGATGATTGCCAGCCTTCCCTGGCACACCACTCCAAAAGTCAAGGCCAGTATCTTCAAATTTCCTTTGATTCTATATTCATATTTTCTGCTCCTGCATGTGTTTCACATCTTCCCTGTGCCTATACTATAGACTCTGATAATTACACTTGGTACTCTCATAGCTAATGCAATATTTTGTTTCTATTTCAAGATCCTTTACTAAATCACATCTGCAAATGTCCTTTCCTGACAAAAATGGGTCATGTTTACAGGTTCCAGAGATGAATTCCTGATAGCCTGGTAAGGTATTATTCAATCTAATACACCATATTAGTTCATAGAAATTGTATATAATATATATGTGTGTGCATATATAAAACTAGAATATAAATTTATAAGATAAATACCAGTATTTCATACACTCAGATCGGTATTATCTTGTTGCTAATTCTCTTTTCTGTAGGGAACCCTATGGGAAACTCAGAACTGCTGCTTGATGAACTTGGAAAGGACAAGAAGTGGAAGAGGTGGTCTTTCTTACATATGATGCTGTTTGGAGCCCAGTGTATTTTTTTTTCCAGTGCAGGATGAACTATTCAAGTAGTCCATATGTACGGGTCACCTCTCAGGATCTCTTTACTGCAAAATAGGGCTGAAAATGCATGAGCAGACATCTGTGTGGTCTATTGAGCGTGCTCATAAAAAGTTCATTAGGAAGTTTAGCCAACTACCACTGCTTGTGGCACCCAGGAGAGGTTTAACAGTGTTTCACAAGAGGAATGATGCATGGGGTGAGGGTTGTTTTAAACTCCATGTTTAATCAAAGAAGGAATTCCTTCCATCAGGGATCCATAAAGTCACATTTCTGACAATAGAATGGTTTCTAGTCAAGGAGGTGAAAGAACTAAATAGTGTTGCAAGGAATCAGAGAGAAATAAGTGACAAATAAATGAATGGATGAAGAGGAGGAGCATTAGCATATGTACTTCCCCTCCCACGATAATTAGCAAAACTAAAAGCCCATATTTTGTAAAGCTTTTTGCCTGGAAAAAGTTCTTGATAGAAAGTTTATGTAAACACATTTTAAAAATTATTGTTGAGAAGCTTTGCTTAATGGACAAGCAGATACTCAAACTGGCTCTGGATGACTAGGAACTGAAGGCTGAACAAGCACAGCTGCCGGCTCAGTTTTAATGAGCCATGAAGGGACAAACAAGCAAAATTAGGTGAAGACAGGTAAAAGGGCCTAGAAAATTGCTCATGTACTCAAGGACTTCCATTTGGCCGAGCAAATGGGTTTTACTGCACTTATCTTTAATTGTGTTTGTTGCTCCTTTCTCTCCTTTGCCAATTCAGTAGTGATGTAACATCTACCGAGGGGCAAGTCATCTCCCAACTCTCCCTCCATGAAAGCTGCTTCAGTTTCTCAGTGCTCACATTTCTTTCCTTTTGTTAATGTATTTTACTAGAGGAAGCATTTGACAGATTTCATTCAATTTATTATATTGTTATGTAGTTTTATTTGGTGTAATTGTCTAAATATCCAAAACCTATCTTTTACAAATTTTATTTAAGTTTCTAATGTCTACCTGCATGACACAACAACCGTCAGCCCACATATATATTTACATGTATGTATGCACAATAGAGCTTGAGGTACAGAAAGTGCTCAAGATTGTCTCAAATTACCTGAGTGTGAAGAAGGCATATTTGAGATATATAAATATATACAGGTGAGAAAATTCTCTTCATTATAAGCAACATTCTCTTCAGTATACTAAAAGAAAATTTGACATGTAAAACATTTTGTTAGTGTTTAACATTTTGTAGATATTAAAATGAACTTATCTTATTTGACACCATGGTCACAGCAACTCTTATAAAAAGAAAACATTTAATTGGGTCTGGCTTCCAGTTTCAGAGCTTTAGTCCATTATTGTCATGGAGGGAAGCATGGCAGTACACAGTCAGACATGGTGCTGGAGAAGGAGCTGAAAGTTCTACATCCCTATCACCAGGAAGCCAGAAGAGAAAAGGCAGCTGGAATTGGCTTGGATTTCTCAAACCCCCAGTGACACACTTTCTCCAACAAGGCCATACTTACTCCATCAATATGTCCAGTCCCTAAACATTCAAATATATGAAACTATGGGGACTATTCTTATTCAAATTACCATATTCCATTCCCTGGCCCCCTTAGTTTTGTAGCCATATCATAATGCAAAAATGTACTCAGTCCAACTTCAAAAGTTCCTATAATATATTATAGTCTCAACCCTGTTTAAAAGTCCAAAGTTCAAATTCTCTTCTGAGACTCATGGCAATCTCTTAACTGTGACCCCCTGTAAAAATCAAAATTAAAAATCAGATCACATAATTCCAACATACAATGGCACAGGATTATACCATTCCAAAAAGGAGAAAGAGGAGCATAATGAGGAAATATTGGACCTAAACAAGAATGAAAAACAGCAGAGCAAACTCCAAATTTTGCATCTCTATGACTTATGTCAAAGTACTCTTCAGATCTCCAATTTCTTTCAGCTTTGTTGACTGCTACATACATCCTTCTCTTGGGCTGCCTCCACACCCAGTTTACAGCTTTCTTTGGCAGGTATCCCATGATTCTAGAATCTTCAATCCAGACTTTGTCTTCACAGCTTTGTTCAATGGCCTCTCTGAGCCTCCATTCAGGGACACACTGACATATGTCTGGCCTTGGCAGCTTTCCTTAGTTGTGGAGGGAGATTCCACAACCCCTTTATTTAATCCTTCAGTCTAAAGCCTGAACCATGTGACCAACGCTGCCAAGTTCTGCTTTCTGGAGATGGAATTTGGCCCTTTGTTCAAGTATATTTTCAGCAGCTCTTTGTTTTCAATGGTTGCCCTCACTGCTTAAGCTTTTCTTCAATTCCTTTTCACAAGTTAGAAGTTTAGTGGGATGGAGTCTTGCTCTGATAGTACCACTACCTTTATATCATTTAGCCTCAAGCTTCTCTATAAAGTTTTTATGTCCTTAAGCACTGGATTTACTTCCATTATACTTCCTGGTGCTCTTTTTCTCCTCAAATTGTACATTCATATTTTTCCTTGCTCAGTATACTTCTTTTCATTATATATCTGCATAAGAGTTAGCACTAACAATCACAATGCAGAGTCAACACTAGGTTGTCTTGACATTTTCTTTGTCAATGTCATTAATCAAAAATTCTTCAATTTAGTCTCAGATCTTTTTTTTTTTTTGGACAAGGACAGAAAGCAGCCACATTCTCCACCAAAATATCACAACAAGGTCTCTAGGACACTGCTGTTATTTTTCTCCTCTGAAACATCTTGATCCAGGTTGCCATAATCTGCATTGCTCTCAGCACCAATCTTCCATGCTCCTACAAGTATGGCCCATTAAGTCCTGATTTATGTGTTCAACTTCTTTCTTAACCCATCATCCCAAAGTCCACATTTTTCAATGAGAAGCATGGTCAGGCCTGTCACAGCAATACCCCACTCCTGGCACTAACTTCTGTCTTAGTCAGTCTTCTATTGCTGTGAAGGGATACCATGAAGATAGCAACTTGTATAAAAGAAATCATTTAATTGGGGTTTACTTACAGTTTCAGAGTTTGATCTATTATCATCATGGCAGGTAGCATAGCAGCATGCAGGCAGATATTTGCTGGAGAAGGAGCTGAGAGTTTTAAACTCCAGATTCACAGACAGCAGAAAGAGAGAAAGAAAGAGAGAGAGAGAGAGAGAGAGAGAGAGAGAGAGACTGACTTGAGCTTCTAAAACTTCAAAGCCCAACTTCAGTGACACACTTCCTCCAACAAGGCTATACCTATCCCAGAATTTCCACTTGCTAAACATTCAAATATATGAGTCTATGTGACCATTCTTATTTAAAATACCACACTCACTATGGGAAGGATGAGTACAGTTATCACATAAGTTAAACTAGCTTGATTCCACCATTCTGTGATGTAGGTGAAGTATGGCTGTTATCTTTCCATAGCTGCAGCTGACATAACTGATAGAACAACTTAAAGAGACAAATTATTTATTTAAACTCATAGTTTCGTAAGTATTTGTTCATGGTTGTCTGAATCTATCACTTTGGGCTCAAATGAGGATGAACATCATGGTGGTTGGAATGTGTGAGAAAGAGGAGAAGAAGGAAGAGGAGAGGAGAAAAAATAAAAGGAGAAGGGGGATGTTCACTTTATGGCCAATAAGAAGCAGACACTGATATAGAGAAACACTTGAGACAAGATATAGCTCTTAATAACATGCCTCTAGTGACCTACTTCCTTCAGAGAGGCTCTACCTTATAAAGTTTTCAGAACTTCTCAAAATAATTGAACCATATGGGTCTCAAACCTTCAAAACACACACACACACACACACACACACACACACACACACAGAGAGAGAGAGAGAGAGAGAGAGAGAGAGAGAGAGAGAGAGAGACATTTTGAAGGAAACATTTCATAGTTAAACTAGGATAGCCATGGGGATAAGTTCCATATTGAAACAGAGATACCTAGATAAAGAATTATTTCAGCTCTTCAGTCATTGGTATCAGACATGTCAGTGATAAAGTCACTTGCGACATTCCAACTCCAGCAGATGTGATATAGAAAAATAATGATTTCACTCAGTCAATAGCTAACCCCTCATTCTCAGACATAAGACCCTAGAACAGCTAAATCAGATAAATTCCTCTACTCATTCAAGTTACCTTAGCTTATACCTTAGTTATTGTGAAGAGTATATATAGCAGCCTCACTAAACCCTAGCCCACAAATCTGTGAAAATTCTTTTGTAGCATGAATGTTTAACTTGTTAGACAACAGTAGGTAACTGAACAGGTTCAACGAAATAAACAGAGCTGTTACTAAGGCTAGAGAGATGGCTCAGCCATTAAGGACACTTGCTGCTTTTCTAGAGGATCCAAGTTCCATTCCTATTATTCAGTGTCTTAAAACTTACAACTGCCTGTAATTCCAGCTTCAGGGTGTGGGACTGTAATGGCCCAGAATTACAAAGTATCAAGGAGAGTTTCAATCCCAGATAACTCAGATGAGGATGGCAGGAATTGGCTCCCTCTCCCCTCACAAACAGCCCCACCATCAACCCTAGTAAGGATTTATTACCTTGAGGAATAGATAAAAAAAAAAAAACTGTGGTACATCTACACAACGGAATACTACTCAGCCATCAGAAACATCGAAATCATGCAATTTGGAGCCAAATAGATGGATCTAGAGAAGCTCATTCTGAGTGAGCTAACCCAGACTCAGAAGGATGCACATGGCATCTATTCACTTATAATCAGATTTTAGCCATATAGTACAGGATAACTATACTACAACCAATGCACCGAAGGGAACAGGAACATAGACTTTGTTTCCTGTCAACGAGACACTTTGCCCTAGTGGTGCTGCCTTGTAGGCCCCCAGTGTATGAGGAAGCTCTTGGCCCTCATATGACTGCTGAACTGGTGTGGGGGACTGTTACGTAGGGACACTCCACTCCAGAGGAGTGGGATGGAAGGGATAGGGGGTAGAGGGTGGGAGAGTGGGACTGGGAAGGGAGAAAGAGGACACTTTGATGGAGATGTAATCTGAAGTAATAAATATTTTTTAAAATGCATAGTATAATTCAAAGAAAGAAAGAAAGTTGTCAGATTTCATTCCTTGTTTGTCATTATATGGTCTCCCCCACACACCCCAGCCCTTGAGTATGCAGATGAAGAATCTTCTAACACCCTTGTCCTGGCCAAATGTACACAGACACACAAACATTGCCTCAGAGTCCCTGGCCACACCCTCAGGGTTATAAATATCCCTCCAATTAAACGAGTTGAATCACTGAAGCTGTCTCCTGAAAAGGCTGTTTCTCCAGCATACACCTCTGATGGAGATTCTGTATTGTACCCACTCACCCCAACTAAGCTTCCATTTCTCCAGTCCAGCCCAGTGCACAAGGAGCCTGGATATTCCAAGGGGGAAGCAGAAATGGGGGGGGGGCGGAACACAGGAGATGTGACACCCTCTTCTGGCCTTCACAAGGACCTGCACACACATCACACACAGACACACACACACACACACACACACACACACACACACACTCACACACACGCACACTCACATACACAGAGAGAGAAACAAAACTTTAACAAAGAACTAGTTCAATTGGTACTCTTACCATAATATGTATGCTTATTAATGTTGTTTTTCTTCTGTTTTTCCCCCTTTGAAGTTTTCCATACTGTCACATACACATCCAAGACTGCCAATATCTTATGAAGATTCTAATATTGAAAAAAATTTTAAATGTAAAAGGAAAGTTAAGACTCATGAACATCTAAAGCACCAAAACCATATTTGTATAGAAAATATTCATGTGGAGAAAGCACTATTTCGTTTTAAAATTTTAAGATAAATTTAACTGTTCATATTTTATATTACAACATACTAATATGGGATATACAGATATAGACATAAAATAATAAATTGGTTATTATAATGAAGGAAGGACACTCATATATCTTATCATGTAGTTGACTTATTTTCTTGTAAGAGCCACTAAAGTCTACTTAATGAAAATCCTTAGTGAAGTACAATTTTATTGACTGTAGTTCTCATGTGATACATTAAATTTATTTACCTCACATATCTGCTTTATGGTATTCTTTGCTTACTTTTTCATTTCCTTCCATCCTCACTTCCCCTGGAAACCATTGTTTAGTTAATTGTTTGACTTATTTGAGATAGGGTCTTAAGATGTATCTCAAGCTGCCCTCAAACTCACAATCTCCTTGCCTCAGACTTCCAAGAAATGCAATTATATGTGTGTATCAGCATTCCCAGCCATCACTCTTTTATTTTCTATTTTTGTGTGTTTCAAATTTTATTTTTATACTCCATTTGTAAGGAAGGCCTATTTTAAAGTTAATCATATATGTGGTATGATGAGGTAAATGGGGAAAATGAAGCTCTAATTAGGGAGGGAAAGGTAAATAAATGCAGAAGAAGGAAGGAGGAATGTAAAGCAATAGTGAGGATGCCTAAAAAAATCATAAGGAATCATACTGTTAACTATCTACCTTTAAAAAAACCTATAACACAAATAAGATGGTGTAAAAACATGCATACAAAGTTTAAAAGACCTGGCAATGCTTCCACTAAGAACCAAAGACAATAAAATGAAACCTCTAATATCAGACAAGAAAAACTCTCTTTTCAATTGTTAGTAAATATTGTCCAAGAGACTCCTAAAATATTGAAAGTTATTGTTAGTGTCCTTGTTTGCCTCCTCAAAGTGAAGAATATATTCTGATTGCTGAAAACACCATGAACTTTAGACATAGGGCCCAGGCCTAAAAGCCTCCTCCTTGATCACTAGCTTTCATAGTACAAGAAAGCGCCATGCAAGCTTACAAAGAATGGAAATAAACAAAGTCTCAAAAAAGTGAGAAAATGTTCACCTACTTATATACACAGATAAGTATAATTCTCATCCTTCATCAAGGAAAATTGTCTTTGCAACAGATGGAAACCATTGCAGAAAACACAACTGATCAAAAAGCAGTGTGGAGTCCAGTCCCAATGAATACTCGTACAATACAACTTCCCCACCTAAGGCTCAGGGATTGTTAAAGAAGAGCAAGTAGAAAGACTGTAAGAGCTGGAGGATCAGGAAGTTTGCTGTGAGACTGTGTCTCTTAGGAGTTTCAGAAGCTACATCCATGAAATCTCAGCAACGTGGATGCCCAAATAGAAGCTGAACAAGAATGATAACAACAGACATAACAATGTAGAAGGCTAAAGCCCATGAGGCCTCAACCCTATACAAAAAAACTACAGGTAACTAAGAAATGTTGAGTTAGAGAAATAGTCTTCCCCAGGGAAAAGCACAACAATCTGTTATCCAACACAAAATAGATAAGAAAACACACAAACACAAGTAACATTATACAGACTGAACAAGTTATACTTATTTATCTATGAATTTATACATATATAAGTGTATATGCCTATATATATAAAGATATACACACATGTGTGTATGTAACGATTAATGAAAAAAAAAGAGTTCATGAATTTAAAAGATCGCAAGGATGAGTCTGTGGGAGGTTTTGGAAGGAGGAAAGGGAAGGGGCAAATGATGCAATTGTATCATAATCTCAAAAAATAAAAGAAATAATTAAAATGTTGAAAATCCAACACCTCCTCATGATAAAAGTCCTGGGAAGGCTAGGGATACAAAGGACATACATAAATATAATAAAGGTAGTTTACAGTAACCACATAGCTAACATCAAATTAAACAGAGAAAACCTCAAATCAATTCCATTAAAATCAGGAGCAAGACAAGGCTGTACACTCTCTCCATATCTATTCAATATAGTACTTGATGTTCTAACTAGAGCAATAAGACAACTAAAGGAGATCAAGGGGATACAAATTGGAAAGGAAGAAGTCAAAAAATATTTATTTGCAGATGATATGATAGTATACATAAGTGACTCTAAAAATTCTACCAGATAATTGCTATAGCTGATAAATACCTCAGTGAAGTGTCTAGATACAAGGCTAACTCAAAAAAAAAAATCAGTAGCCTTCTTACATACAAATGGCAAACAGACTAAGAAAGAAATCAGGAAAACAATACTATTCACAATAGCCTCAAATAATATAAAATATTTTTGGCTAACTCTAACCAAGATAGTGAAAAATTTGTATGATAAAGATTTCAAGTCTTTGAAGAAAGAAATTGAAGAATATGTAATCATCTTCTACAAAACTTAAGTCCAAATGGATCGAAGACCTTAACATAAAGCCGGTCACACTAAATCTACTAGAAGAGAAAGTGAGGAAAACCCTCGAACTCATCGACACAGGTGACAACTTCCTGAACAGAATACCAACAGCTCAGGATCTAAGACCAACAATCAATAAATGGGACCTCATGAAACCGAAAAGCTTCTGTAAGGCAAAAGACACTGTCATTCGAACAAAATGGCAGCCTACAGATTGGGAAAAAAATTTCACCAACCCCATATCTGACAGAGGGCTAATATCCAAAATTTACAAAGAACTCAAAAAATTAAATGCCAAGAAACCAAATAATCCAATCAAAAAATGGGAGAAAGAGCTAAACAAAGAATTCACAAAGGAGGAATTCCTAATGGCTGAGAGACACTTGAAGAAATGCTCAGCATCCTTAATCATCAGAGAAATGCAACTCAAGACAACTTTGAGATTCCATCTCACACTTGTCAGAATGGCTAAGATCAAAAGCTCATATGACAGCACATGATGACGAGGGTGTGGAGAAAGGGAGACTCTCCTCCATTGCTGGTGGGAGTGCAGGCTTGTGCAACCACTATGGAGGTCAGCCTGGCAACATCTTAGAAAACTGTGGTACATCTAGACAATGAAATACTACTCAGCCATCAGAAACAATTAAATCCTTCAATTTCCAGCCAAATGGATGGAACTAGAGAAACTCATCCTGAATGACCTAACCCAGACCCAGAAGGATACACATGGCATCAATTCACTTATAATCAGATTTTAGCCATATAGTACAGGATAACTATACTACAACCAATGCACCAAGGGGAACAGGAACATAGACTTTGTTTCCTATCAATAAGACACTTTGCCCTAATGGAGCTGCCTTGTAGGCCCCCAGTGTATGAGGAGGCTCTTGGCCCTCACATAACTGCTAAACTGGGGCAGGGGACTGTTATGTAAGGACACTCCACTCCAGAGGAGTGGGATGGAAGGGATGGGGGTAGAGGATGGGAGGGCGGGACTGGGAGGGTAGAAAGAGGACACTATGATGGAGTTGTAACCTGAAGTAATAAATAAACAAACAAACAAATAAATAAATAAATAAAAGAAAGCTCACCAAAAAAGAATAAATATCATAAAAGTGGTCATCCTACCAAAAGCAATCTACAGATTCAATGCAATCCCCATAAAAATTATAAAACAATCTTCATAGATCTTGAAAGGACAATATTTAACTTTATGGAAAAACAAAAAAACCCAGGATAACTAAAACAATCCCAAACAGTAAAAGAACTGCTGGTGGTAACACCACCCATTTTTAAGTTGTACTATTGAGGTATAGTAATAAAAACTGCATGGTATCACCATTAAAAACAGACATACTGAATAACGGAATCAAATGGAAGACCCAGACATGAATTCATACACTTATGGACACTTAATTTTTGATAAAGGAGCCAGAAATGCACACTGGAAAAAAAGACAGCATCTTCAACAAATTATGCTGATCAAACTGGATGTCTGCATGTAGAAGAATCCAAATATGTACATATTCATCACCTCTGCTCAAAACTATAAAGTCCAAGTGCATCAAAGACCTCAACACAAAACCAGATACACTGAATCTGATAGAAGAGAAAGTGGAAAATAGCCTTGAACTCGTTGGCACAAGAAAAGACCTTGTGAACAGAACACTTATAGTATAGTCACTAAGACCAACAATTAATAAATGGTACCTCATAGGACTTAGAATCTCCTGTAAAGCAAAGAACACTGTCAATAGGATGAAATTAGCCTACAGAATGGGAAAATATTTTCACCAACTCCATACCTGATAGAGGACTAATATCCAAAATATATAAAGAACTCAAGAAACTATTTACCACCACCACCACCAGTACCAACAACAACAACAAAAAAAACAATTCAATTTAAAAAATAATTAAAAAATAAAAACATTGAAATGGGATACAGATATAAACAGAATTCTCAATAGCGGAATCTCAAATGGCTGAGAAAAAAAGAAATGTTCAATATGCTTAGCTATCAGGGAAATGAAAATCAAAAGTACTTTGAAATTCCATCTTAAGCCTGTCAGAATGGCTAAGATCAATAACACAAGTGATAGATGATGCTGGTGAGATTGTGGAGCTGGGGTAATATTTGTCCTTTACTAGTTGGAGTTCAAACTTGTACAGACACTTTGGAAATCAATATGGTGGTTTCTCAGAAAATTGGAAATCGATCTATCTCAAGATCCAGCTATTCTACTCTTGGGCATATACTCAAAGGAAGCTCCACCCTACCACAGGGCACTTGCTTATAAACCATGTTCATTGCTACTCTATTCATAATAGACAGAAACTGGAAACAACCTAGATGTCCCCCAAACAAATAAAGTCTAAAGAAACTATGGTATATTTACACAATGGAATACTACTCAGCTATTAAAAACAATGATATAATGAAATTTGCAGGCAAATGGAAGGAACTAGAAAATAAATCATCCGAAGTGAGGTAATCCAGACCTAGAATGACAAATACGATCAGTGCCTTGTTCAGTAGTCATCAGAGTGGCTTCCTCCTGGAGCTCATGGGAGCAGATGCAGAGTCTCACAGCCAGACACTATAAAGAGTGTCTAAACTGGAGGTTGAGTGGTCCCACAGAAGAGGGTGTGGAAGGATTCTAAGAGTCAGAGGAGAATGGGAGACACCTGGAAAACATGGCCCACTGAATCAACTAAGCAGGGATCTTATGAACTCACAGAGACTGAAGTGGCAATCACAGCACCCTTTTGAGGGGCCTTGGTGCCAAGGCAGGCATGTGTCAATTGCCTGTATTTTCTGTATATTTGTGGTGATTTTAAAATATGTCTATCTCCAACCCTGTTTTTACTTTTTGTTTCATACAAGGCACTTCTAAATTGTCTAGGCTAGCCTTAAGCTTGTAATCTTTCTGCTCCAGTCTTCCTTCCTTCCTATTGTTCTTTCCTGTTCTTCAATAAGTCCATACTCTGGTACCTTTGAATAAGGAGTTCATGGGATTCTTTCCTGTCTGATTCTGATAGTGACAAATAAGGTTTTCATTGTGCATAGCATAATTGCTTATTTGTGCAGCTCCAGTATACATACAAATCAGTCTCATCACTGCTTTCCTTCACCCTTAGGAAAAACAAGCATTTCAAGCACAGTAGAATATTTACCTACATATTTTTTGTCATTAGCTATATGGTTTTGAGTCAGAGGGCTGTTTTCCAAGGCTACCTGACTCAGCTCTTTTCCATTTATTAAAGAGGTTATATTATACATTTGCAACACACTTTCATTTGCCACATTTTGAATTGGATCCTGCATTCCCTGGATATTTTCATTGATTTTTAAAATTCATGTGCAATAAAATGCTTTCTTAGTGGTGCAGAGTCCTGTGAGTTTTCACAAACACAGAGTCATGTAGTTACCAGCAGTGTGCCATACAGATCAGTTCTATTACCCTTACCTCCCTACCCTCAGCTCTTCAATGCAACTCCTGCTCTTGAGTGTCCAGCTGGTATGGACTGCAATTTGAAATTTTGTAATGACTAATGATTTTCAACATCTTTCGATATGCACAAAATCACTGAGACACATTCCCTGGAATTTGAATATTTCATATAAGTCTTGAAGTATATGGGCAAAATACACCCATGAATTATTGAAAGAATTATTGAAAGTAGTACAGGCCACCCCAGATCTCTCTTCTGAAGTTCAGATCATTACATCCAATGCCATACTTAACATGTGAGTTTCAAAGATAGCCCAAGTTTAACAGTATGGCCATATGATTTCCCCTTAATGTCTGATCCTTTTTTAGTGCTTCTTACTTTTAGTCAAATGGCCCCACCAAATTGGACATGAGAGAAACCCAGGTATAATTTCTGGTACTTCGTTTGTCTACGTTCACCAAGGTCAATATTTCAACAAACCACACAATTTTTTCTTCCCGTACCTGTCCATTTCCATTCATTTATTCTGCTCTTTTACCATACCCAAGATAAAGCAATTCTTTTCCCAGACTGTTATAATTATCTCCTGAAAGGTTTTCCTGAATCTAGTTGGCCTGTGTCCATTGTATTTGCCTAAATCCGTACTGCATATTACTAAATGGGAGTTTGATAACCCATTGCTTTGAGTTTAGGGATACACAAATGAAAATAATGTGGTTTTCAAGGCCCTAGTGATCTGACACTTAGCTTTTCTTCTACCCATTCCCCTCTCATCTCCTGTAGTTCAGCCGTGCCAGCATTTTTGGTGCTTTCAATTTCCTTAACATTGTCAGAGGGATATTGTATAGCCTGCTCACTGTTGGGAACATCATTTCCTTCTTCCATATACTTCAGACCTCTGGGCACACTTCAGTTTCTGAGAAAATCCACATAGAAATGCTTCCCACACCAGAGTATTGCTAGAGGAAGACCCCAGAGTAAAAAGGGAGGTATGTGCAGGGTTTTTTTTTTTTAATGTCAGTTCTTCATAGCTCTAATACATATATATATATATATATATATATATATATATATATATTAGATATATATGCATCTCGTCAGTTCCCCAGAGGCCAAAGCTGTGTACTTAAAAAACACATCTTCGTTTCTATATCATGAAAAAGCTCTAATTGACAAATTGACTTGACCTTGAAATAAAGGAAAAGAAAAATCTCAATCTCTTCATTATTCCCTTTGGCCTTGGGATCAAGGAGTTGTCATTCTTACAGGCTTTGCAGAGTGGCAATAAACAAGCTCTCCCTTTCACCTCTCATGAATACTCACCTCTGGAATTTGAAGATTAATTGTAACTTTAGAACTAACGAAGTTGCCCTAGTTAGAAAAATATACTATTCTCCTCAGTGTAATATTTAGTGCTTACATATTTTCTCCTATTCATAAACTGTGACAAAGTCTAAGTGTTGTTCAACTTGGGATTTTATCAGTGGCTTGATAAAACTTCCAAATCATTCTGACACTGATCCTTGCCAGACAAAGTTAGGACTGACTAATATCCTGTTCACCAAAACTTACCATTTCCATCACAGTTTTCTGTTCTAGACTTCTTCATTCTCTCTGCAGCTTCATATTTAAACTTCCATTTATGGGAACACATTTTGCTAAGGGAAGCCTTATTTGGATAAGTCACATGAGTCACATAGCTAACTTGTGACTACAACTTTACTAGTTACAGAACTGCCCAAGACAGGAAAATAAATGACAGCAATCTTTTCCAGAAATGAGATTTCATTAGATATTTCATTAGACATAAACAGTCAACTACTTATGTTGGGGGACTCCCTTCATGATGAAAACATACTTTTGTAAGGCTATAACCACCCCACAGGTTCTGGGAGGAAATGGACAGAACAAAAATGATAGTGTCCTCTACTGTAGGTTCCCAACATCTATGTGTCATTGTATTAATAAGTAACATCAATATTATTAGTTGCTTGGTTTACTACTTCAGTAAGTGCTAAAAACAATGCATTTACAGCTCTATAAAAATGCTTTAATAATGGGTGTAGTGATGAACACCTTCAGTTCCAGCACTCAGGAGGCAGAGTCAGACAGATCTCTGTGAGTTCAAGGCCAGCCTGATCTATGTAGCAAATTCCAGGCCAGTCAGGGCTACAGAGTGAGATCCTATCTTACAGCCTCAAAAAATGCTTTCACTATAGAGATTAAACTGTATCTCTGTTATAACCCCCTCAATTTTCTTTCATTTTTTTTAAAGCAATTGGTGAATCTATGTATGTATCTATAGTTTCTGTAATATGAGTCTGATGTGTGGAGGATGACATTAAGCAGTTACATGTAAGGCTGTCTTTGGGACAGTTAATAAATGAGAGTCATCCATGACACATGGACTTTATTACAATCATGGTGTATGTGTCATCTTCTGATGGGATGGCTGGACTGAGGTCAACTCTGAACTTGCTTTTCTACATCTAGTGAAACATCAGGCCAAAGTTCTCATTTCTGACTAACCCATACAATTACTCCAGCAACACGACATCTAAAATTCAAGTTTCCCTTAACATGAAAGTGGATTATCAGTTTCTTGTGGTGTATGGATTTGGGGGTGGGACTCAAACTTGTTTCTGCTTGCTAAGGGGTAGGGCTCAAAGCCACAGGGTGGAATCACTTTCAGCCTGAAGAGGCATTATCAGAATCTGGCATCAGAGAGTAAGAAATCATGGAGGCAGTATTCTCAAAAGTGGTTTTCTGCTTGCCAAGTCATCACACACAGGTAAAGGGAATATAAATATGTTTTCCCTGAAGGTAAGCTACTGTTTCCAATGGCAACCAAGAAAACAATACCGGAGTTGTTGAAGCAAATAAAGAAATATGGGTAATCACAGTGCCACTGGAAGTGGAAATGGTGCCAAACTTGAGGTTACAGGTATGACATTCCACGAGGCCAGAAAGGGTGTGTCATTGTTTCAGATTCCAGTTCTGATGACACCTTTTAGAAACTAGAAATAACAGCCTTTTGTATATTTAAATTTCAACTTGGCAGTGCAGTTGCTCTTGGTTTTATGCTGATTCACCCAGGATACGCCAAAGAAACTACCAGTAGAATGTCTGAAGGATTTATAATAAACCAGACGATGGAAAAGATTGGTTTGTCAGGCTTCCCTGAATGATTTCTGTCCATTCTTCTTGAACTGGGAATCGAATGAGTCTTCATTCTATCAGGCACTGAGGGTCAGGATAGACCAGTAACGACTTTTCCAGGAAATGAGTAATAGTAACATCAAGGGACTAATTTCTGGATTCTTAAAGGAAATTCTCATCCGGAACCTGTAGGTGGGGTTTCCCCTCTCCCCTGAAAAGGTTTCAGAGAGTTCCAGAAGCATATACAGGCTTAGAATGAAAATAGTCATCCAATGTAAGCTTGCTATAGAGGTTCTGCCAAGCTCCTTCAGTTCTCACCTCAGGTTTCCCCACTCTGAGTGGCTTGTCCCTTACATTTCTTCCCTCTCATTCATTTCTTCTCTTCCTTCCTTCCAATTCTCAAACCATTACTCCTTAATCTTAGTGCCCACACCCAAACCTCCCAATTCTTATGAAAGGGTTACTTAGAATGCTCTTTTCCTGGAAATCACAAAAAGTGATTACAGACCATGTTCTTTATAAGAACACACCCAAGCTATAGCCAAGTATAGTTAAGAGAAATCATGGCTACAAAGAGAACATTTGTAACTGTTTACAATAGCTTACATGTTGAATAAAATTGAATGATTTTGCTTCATTCATTCAAAAAGCTTATTATGTTTTTTCTATATGCCAGATATGATGGAAATATTATGATAATTTGGTAATAGCAGTCACTCTCTACAAATATTTTATGGTTTCATGAAGAAGACAGTTAAGAAAAATATTAATTATTATATAGTGCTATGAAAATGCATATTCGTGCCATGAGTAGTTAAGGCAGGTTGCCATATGTTCAGTGTCCTGAACTCCTATAGTCTTGAATAAAAAGTAACAGTTAATGATGAGGACTAGGGAGATAACTCAGTTACACATTTGCTTTGTGTAAGCATAGGGACCTGAGTTAGACCTCCAGAACTCACATTTAAATAAAAAGCTAGGTCTGACATTACACATTTGTAATCTCAATACTGTGGAAACTCATGGACCAGCCACGTTGGTCTAGTTCACAAGTATAGGCCAGTGACATACCCTGAAATATGTGGAAGGTACTTGGAAAGTGACACTTGACATTGTCCTCTGGCAGATAACATGGACATGCACACAAAAAAAATTAATGAGGATGCTTTGTGTATCTGTCTGTCTGTCTATCTTTCTGTCTGTCTGTCTGTGTCTCCTTCTCAGTTTAGCTATCCTTTGAATTGTTCAGTGTTTATCTTTCCCACTGGATTATAAGCTACATGAAGAATTGTTCACTTTATCAAAGTAGGTCCATTATTCAACACAGTGCCTCACACATAGGAAGAATAGAATAAATAAATGCTGAATGAATCTGTGGTTAAAGGAATATCAAATGCAAACACATGTTGCAAAAATTAGCCAGGAACCTGCAAGGAATTCAATGCAAGTAAGTATATGTGGGTTGAAGCAGGAACTGAAATTAGAGGACTGAACAGGCACTTTTTATTTAGTCTTTGTCCCTCCCTAGGGACTATGAACATTGTTAAAGGCCATCAGACTCTGTTATGGATGTGTGTGTGTGTTTATGCAAATATATGTATGGGTGCACATGTACTTTTATATGAATGCATATGGACGCAAAAAATAAACATCTGATGTTTTCCTCTGTTGCTCTCCACCTTGTTCTTTGAGACATGGTCTCACACTGAACCTAGGGTTGACCAATCGGCTAAGATGACTGGCCAATGGATTCCAACAATACACCTGTCTCTTCTCCAGCCTTGGGTTACAGGCCTATGTATGTATGTGCATGCTGAGCTTTTACATAGGTGCTGGGAATCTGAGCTCAGGTCATCATGTTTGTGGGGCAGACATGTTACTACCTAAGCCATCTCATTTGTTCACAATTGTAGATTTTAAACAGAGAAATGACAATGTTAGACTAGTATCATTGGAAGACCATCTTTTTTGTACTGGGAAGGGGGAATGACAAGAGCAAGGACTGTGTGACAGCAGGCTGTCTGCAATGCTCAGGGAGAAACACTCAAGGTAGCATCAGAGGGACAGAAATAAAAGATTTAAGAAATACTGGCAAACTAACGTTCAAGGAATCTGGACTTCACCGAGTGTTGGTGATCATGAATGAGTGCAAGCTGCTGGGAAATATATGAAAGAAGATTCAACAACTCTATAACCAGCAGGGATGCCTGTGGGCCTCCCTACATTTCTCTGATCAATAGCAGACATTTATATATCCCATGCACAGAGGTGATTTGAAGGACTCAGAATTTTGCTGAGAACAATGCTTCTTTTAGGACAGTGAGTAGGGCCTTTTTTCTCCTTGACAACAAATATGCATATATTCTTTTTTTCCACAGCATCTTTTGTCTAATTCTCCAACACCAACTAGGCATCCTACAACTCAATTCAATTTTACCATTAACTGCCCAGATCTAGCTGCAGACTCCAGAGATTTAAAAGCCCACTCTCATGTAAATATCCTTACTTTAGATGTCAGTGCTGGAGCATGGAGTATTTAGTGTACCCACATTTCTAACTTGGTTTCCAAGTCTGAGATTCCTATGACTTTTTTTCCTTTTCAAGTGTCATGATTTGCTTAACAACTCACGGAACTCAAGAAAGTGCTATATTTACTATTATAGTTTACTCTAAAGGATGCAAATGAACAGGCAGATGAAAAGGTATATAGGATGAAATCTATTAGGGTACTGTGTATCTGGTGTTTTGGCTACTTTGTGGTTTCTTCTTTCTCTCTTCCATCCTTCTCCACAATTTTTTACTCTTTCAACCACCTAACATTAGACAGGAGAAAAAAAATGATAGAGAGGAAAGGGGGCAAAGTTATTGTTAGACTACTTCCTGCTGATTAGGGGTGTCAAGTTTCTTGTGGCAAGTTTGATCTTCACTGTTAGGATATCCAATTTCTTCTTCTAATTTCTCTGTGCATGATTACTTGACAAACTGCAACCAACAGCATCCAAAAGAATCCAACCATCAACCAGCCACCAACAGCAACAACAGCAAACTCGCCTCTCAGGACCCTAGCATTTCTATAATCTCTGAAAAGTTCCCATAATTCCAAACATTACACACTTGCAGAAACTATCTGCAGCTGGCAAAACCACGCCCTACTAGAGCCCCAGGCAAATCATAGTCACCTGCTGTGAAGCAGCCTCTTATTCCCACACCTGGGATTAAAATGAAAACATACTCCCATGACACTTCTGTATTTTTAAAAGAAACCAAAGTTACAAAGTTCTCACTATAGTACTAATTTCAGAAGCCTTTATCATCATTGAATTGAGATGCCCTTCTAGTACATGGTTGTCTGTAATAACTCAGAGACCCTCAAAATACTTTTGTCTTTATAGAGGATTTTATGGGGACTTTTATAGAGGTGTCATTAAATAGACATGATTATTAAATTACTGGCCATTGGTGATTAATTATAATCAATCAATCAATTAATTAATTAAAACCTCCATTTCATCTCCTCTCCCTGACAGTTTAGGGAACAGTTGAAAATTCCAAGTTTCCAATCAACTCTGGGCTTTTCTGGTGACCAAGACCCAGTTTTAAGGCCCATCAAGATCCCTGCTACTATAACAAAAGACATTCTTGAGGCAAGAGAGATGGCTCCATAGTTAAGAGTGCTTACTGCTCTTGCAGAAGACCTAGGTTTAATTCCTAGCAACCACATGGCAGCTTACAAGACATGTAACTCCAGTCACATGGACAGCACCCTTTTCTGGTTTCTTCATGCACTTGCAGGGACACACACACACACACACACACACGCACACACACACTCACTCACACAATCTTGAAAAAGACACTCCTATTGCTTCTATCACTCTGGAAATGCCATGTAATTTCTACCTCTGTTCTAGGAATGGAGATCAAAGGTATTTCTTTATTAATGCAGCCCAAAAGAGCACTGTGAGTTTGTGTAGTGGTTCTGAAAATCTAAGAGTTAGAGCCTTGTGGCACACCATCAGCTGCAACTAATCCACTAGCTCAATACCAAAGAGTACATTTCTGCCCAGATAACTGGAAATAGAAGACTTAAAGAGATACACTTTGGGAAAGGTGAGTTAAGCAGATTTAAAGACTTTCTTTCCCTCAAGTCTCCCTTTCACATTTCATTTTGGGTGAAATTTTTCTTTCTCAAAACCTCAACAAATTCAAAGGCCGTTCTGATGTCAAATGAGAAAAGTCTACCAATGATGGACTTTTCTCCCTGTATCTGGACCTACCTCTGTATTGACAGTGATACTCAGCATTTATACACCATTTTCAAGCCAAGCCTTGGTCTTGAGATTCTCCAATCAGTATAGAGAAAATTGTTAAATTATGATGCTCCTGCTAGGCCCTGAGGGGAGAAGCTACTGAGAGTTTAGAACTTAGGCAAGTGTGTGTCCCTGGTGTACGATGGCTCAAATTATCATCAAAAGCTACCTCCAAAAGCTTATCACATCAATAGGATTATATAAGCATAAGATAGACCGACACCCGTTTTGAAGCTATTTGAGTTCCACCAAGATTTATCTCATTAGAACAAAAACACTCCTGAGACTGTGAAGGTGGTGCCGTGGTTAAGAACTGTTACTGCTCTTGAAGAGGACAGGGGTTCATATCTTACTACCCACATGGTAGCTCACAACCACATGTAACTCCAGTTCTACGGAATCCAACACCTTTTCCTGGCTTCTTCAGGCACTGTAAGCACATGGTGCAACATGTACATGTGCAAGTATAAACATTTGCTTTCTTTTGGGGGTGTCCCCAGTTTCACGATTTCTGTTACTCATCTGCTCTCTTCCCAGTTCTTAAGGAAGAATCAACACATTCAATTATTTGGAGTTAAGTTTTATTGCTCATTTCTCAACGCAACATAAATATTTCAGTAAATGTCAGTGTCTTCATTCAAACACATTAATCTATAATATTAGAAGTTGGGGAAAAGATATAAGAGACATTTCCTGGCATCCTTACCTTCATCCCCACAGACAAAACCCAATTCTGCCCACCCACTTCATTCCTGTAAAGAATGAACCTGGTGCTTATGACAAGAAGGGGTGTATCCCATCAATTGTAGATCAAAACTCATTAAGGTGAAATCAAACAGTCGCTTCATTCTTGAGCTCTGCTGGATGGATTTTGTATTTACTGCTAGGTTTATGAACAGACTTACCACACTGAATTTAGAGATCATCAATGTAATGGCACAGATGACCTCAAAAGTCTCCAACTCTAAAGTATAGAGTATAAGTTATAAAAAATGAAGTACCTATCAAATTCTACCTGTCACCTGGTAATAACATTAGCAAAATAAAAGAAGCTTAGTTTATATTCAACTAGTTTTCCATGTTAAGTTACTACATTATAATGCCATAAAATCCGCTCCTTAATAAGTTTATGAAATATAGAGTAAATATCCTACCTACTTCTGGCTTCCCTTCTCAGAGTTGACACAGTCAGAATGCTCTTTCTGTATCATTAGATTTTTTAAATCTAATTTTAATTTTGATTTGTATTAAATTTATCCTTTGATGATTTCATACATGTGTATATTTGGTTATTCTACCTGTCCCCATCTTTTGCAATCTCCCTCCCACTCCTGTAACTCCTGCTTTCTCTTTTAAGTCTCTTTGTCACACTCATGTCTTTTTGTTTTGTTTTGTGACCTACTGAGTTTAACCAGGGCTACCTGTGTGACCATCAGTTTAGTACTGTTTGTGGGAATCTGGTGAGCTCATTTGTGAGTGCACAACTAAAGATAATGAATGAATGACTTCTCCCAGAATCCTTTAGTAGCCAAAAATTAAGCAAAGAGGAGTAAGAACCCATAAGCCACTCCCTGACCCATGATTAACTGTTGGCAGACCCAGTCTTGTGCAGGAAGATGCAGCTCCTGTGAGATCATGGTTGCGATGGGAGTGTCACATTCAGACAACAGTACTTCACACTCCTATTTTCTGGCTCCTAGATTCTTTCTTCTGCAGGGTCTCTGAGCTCTAGACAGAGCACTCCAGGATTACTTTTCTTTATTTCATTTTTTTATTTTATCTTTATTAACTTTAGTAACACTGGCTTTGTAGAAGAAGCTTAAAGTGTTGTGTCTATTTCTATTTTGTGGAATAAACTGAGAAGCATTGGTTGTAATTCTGCTTTAAAGGTCTGGTAAACTCTACTGTGAATCCATCTGCAACTGGGCATTTTTTAGTCTGCAGATTTTTATTTCTTTTTTACTCTTTCACTTTCCTTGCTTGTTTAATAGGCCTGTTTAAATTATTTAATTAATCTTGGTTAAATTTTTGTAGGTCATATAAATTAATTCTTTTAGATTTTGTCTTAACTGTGGTGGCTCATATGTACCTAGAAATTTATAATTTATTAACTTGCCAAGGCTTTGATAGTTTCTTGCTATCTACTGCTCTTGGATTTCTTTTACTCATTTTCCAGACTCTTGAGGTGCATAATAACACTTAATTGGAGCTTTTCTGATTTTTTCAGTTATTCACATAATAATTATGTTTATTGAGAAAAATAACATGAAATGAAATCAGAACTATCTAGGGAAATTCAGGCCATAAGGTTACCAGGATAAACTAGTGGCAAAATGTTTCTCTTCTAGCCAACTGTAAGTGCCTCTTAGGTCAGGATTGGTAAATGATCCAATTAGTGGAGACACTATTATCATCTTCAAAAGGTCCTCAGGTGTATTAGCCTCTAAAGCTTCTTTAGAAGAACTTTAAGAAGTTAGTCTTACTTCCATTTTATTTTAAACTCTATTTGATTTGTAAAGACTTAGACATTTACTTGAAGCAGTGTTATATGGGGGTTAATGTGTCTGTACCTCTAAACTGGAGGATAGAAGGGAGAGTATTCTGGAAGGTTCTTGAGATATAACAGACAAAAATTTGGTGAGGAATCCTTTACTTCATTTATACTTTAGCTAGATAGTTTGGGAACTTAGTTTATATAAAGTCATAGATTCAGTTTAGCTTTAGCTTAGGAAAAAAGTGAAAGTCATTATATAAGTACAAGAGGCAATGACAAATAAGCTGACAGACTATATGTCAAGGCTGGAACACGGAAAGAGGTCAGCATGTGTCTGTCTATTACCTTTATCCTCAGCAACTAAGGGCAGTCTTTTGTTTCACTTAAAATTCAACATTTTAAGTTCAGAATCTAGGCAAAAAGATTGTTAAAAGAGCCCCTGTTCACATCAGAAGCTGCAGGACAAGGAGCAACCACAGAGCGCTGTGATGAACTGGAACATCCTTTAGAAAAAGAGTTCTTTAATGTGTTTTCAGCAGACCTGGTAACTGACAAGGCACCTTGTATGGGAGCCAGTTTTGGTGGTTCACTGATCTTGTTCAGCAGTTGATTGGCATCAAAATTATCACAGTCAAAATACACCTGAGGATTGCCTGATGACGTTGCTGTTAAAATAACTGGAAGAAGCTGTAAAGCCCTAATGTGAAGCAACTATTCCTTTCTTAAGGGTACAATGGTTGGCTTCCGCAGCTAGAAACTCTTAAACGTTTCTTTCACTTTCTTGATTTCTTTATCTACAAGCAGGTCTAAGTCGGTGAAAGTGATGTCCTTTGGGAGGCCATTTCTGGGAGGTGGCTAAGGAGTGGTCAGAACAGAGGACAGTATAGGAGACATGGCAGAAAGTGGAAAAATATTACCTGGAAAAAGATTTCCCAGAAAGCATGTGGTTGACCAAATATTGGGTGTCACATGTATAGTAGAACACCAAACAACAGTGGTTGGAGGGAAAGTTGAATTTGCAAAAGATAAAGACTTATTTCAAACTTGAATAGCTAGGCTCGTACCAAAAAAAAAAAAGCTGTCTGTCCCAAACCTGAAGGTTGACCACTTCTTTTTTTCAGCATTTGTATATTTGTTTGTTTATTCAAGTTACATATCAATCATAGCCCCCTCCTTCCTCCCTTCCCAGTCACACCCTCCCACTGTCTTCACCCACTCCCTCATCTCCTTCTCCTCCAGTGAGGAGGGCCCCCACATATCAAGCCCCCTCAGTTCATCAGTCACATGAGAGTGAAGAGCTTCCCCTTGCACTCGGACCCCACAAGACAACCCAGCTAGGGTAAAGTCCCTCTAACAGGCAACAGAGTCCATGACAGACACAGCCCCCCCACCACCACTTACTTGCTAAGGGATCTGCATCAAGACCAAGTTGCCTATAATCTATATATGTATAGGGGGCTTAGGTCTGGTCCATATATGCTTATTTTTCTTTTATGGTTAAGGTTTCAGTCTCTGTAAGCCTCTATGGGTCTAAATTGGTTGGTTCTGTTGATCATCATGTGGTGTTCTTGTTCCATCTGGTTCTCTCTATTCCTCCTCTCTCTATTATAAATGGTTCCCAGAGCTCCACTTAATGCTTGGCTGTGTGTCTCAGCATCTGGTTTGATCCACTGATGGGTGGAGTTTCTCATAGGATAGTTATGCTAGGTTCTTGTTCCTTCGGGTCTGTGGATTGTAGGATATTTATCCTGTACTATATGGCTAAAATCTAGTTATAGGTGAATACATGATGTATATCTTTCTGGGTCTGGGTTAGCTCACTTAGGGTGAACTTTTCTAGTTCCATCCATTTGGTTGCAAATTGGGTGATTTCCTTGTTTCTGATATGCTGAGTAGTTTTCCATTGCATAGATGCATCACAGTTCTTTTTTTTGTTATTTAAATACTTTATTTTTTTTTCTTCAAGTTACATCTCAGTAACAAACCCCTCCCTATTCCCCCTTCCTAACCCGCCCTTCCACCCTCTTCCCCCCAGAAGTTTCCCCTTTCAGTCCAACAGATGGTTCCTTCTCTTATAACAGTAAGTATTATACAAAACAATAGATATAAATATGCCACATTTATGAGAGTAAATTGGCCCAGTATACCTTCCCAATGTCCAGTTTATACATATTTGGCCCCTGACTTTAACATTCTACTATCTAACCAACTCCATGAGTTTAAAGGTCTATATGAGACTCTAGCTGTCTATTCTTCAACCACCTCAGAGACCTGAGAGGGATAAATATATTTGCTTATATAGGAAGTGCAGGGCCTGCAGCTTCCAAAACTAAGAAAGAACATACCAATGACTGCCTGGACAGTTCCCATTTTCTCTCCATACATTCCAGCATCAATCTTCAGCCTTTGGGTCCTGTTTCTCTGACAGACATTTATTGTAGAGCAGGGATTATGAAGGACTTACCTACCCTGTCTTGGCAGAGTTAGGCTGTCGACTTCCCTGCTACCAAGTTTTGTCCTTTTTGGACAGCAGTCTGTCTGCAGTTGGTGCAAGGGGTTTTTTCATGCCAAGAGATAGGCTTGCCACTAATTCAACCATCTTACAGTGGAGGTTCTTCGATGCTTTTTTTTTTTTAATCCATTCTTCGGTTGAAGGATATCTGAGTTGTTTCCAGTTTCTAGTTATTATGAAAAAAGCTGCTATGAACATAGTTAACCCAATGTCCTTATGGTTTGGTGAGGAATCTTTTGGATACATGCCCAGGAGTGATATGGTTCGGTCTTGAAGTAGAACTATTCCCAAATTTCTGAGATATTGCCAGACTGATTTCCAAAGTGGTTTACAAGTTTGCACTCCCACTAGCAATAAAGGAGTGTTCCCCTTTCTCCACATCCTTGCCACTCCACTTGAGTTTTTGATCTTAGCCATTCTGACGGGTGTGAGATGGAATCTCAGAGTTGTTTTGAGTTGCATTTCCCTGTTGACTAAGGATATTAAATATTTCTTTAAGTGCCTCTTGGCCATTAAAGATTCTTCTTTTGTGAATTCTTGGTTTAGCTCTGTATCCCATTTTTTATTGGATTATTTGGTTTGTTGGTCTTTAATTTCTTGATTTCTTCATATATTTTGGATATTATCCATCTGTCAGATGTGGGGTTAGTGAAGATCTTTTCCCACTCTGTAGGCTGCTGGGTTGTGTGTGTGTGTATGTGTGTGTGTGTGTGTGTGTGTGTGTGTGTGTGTGTTTATTTATTACTTCAATTACATCTCCATCACAGTGTCCTCTTTCCACCCTTTCCAGCCCCCCCCCCAAAATCTATCCCCTCTCCCTCCTATACTCCTCTGGAGTGGGGTGTGCCTACATATCAGTCGCCCCCAGTTCAGCAGTCCTATGAGGGCTAAGAGTTTCCTCATGTACTGGGGGTCTACATGGCAGCACCAGTAGGGTAAAGTGTCTCACCAGCAGGTAACAAAGTCTATGTTCCTCTTCCTTTTGGTGCATTGGTTGTAGTATAATTATCCTGTAATATATGGCTAAAATCCAATTATAAGTGAATCTTTCTGAGCCTGGGTTAGCTCACTCAGAATGAGCTTTTCTAGTTCCATCTGTTTGGCTGCAAATTGCATGATTTCCTTGTTTCTGATAGCTGAGTAGAATTCCATTGTGTAAATGTAGCACACACAGTTTTTTTTTTACAAAGAACTCAAGAAATTAAATGCTAAGAAACCAAATAATCCAATCAAAAAATGGGAAACAGAGCTAATCTGAGAATTCATAAGGAAGGAATCTCTAATGGCTGAGAGACACTTGAAGAAATGCTCAACACCCTTAGTCATCAGAGAAATGCAAATCAAGACAAGTCTGAGATTCCATTTCACACCTGCTGTTTTGTTTTAATGGCAGTGTCCTTTGCCTTACAGAAGCTTTTCAGTTTCATAAGGTTCCATTTATTGATTTTTGGTTTTAGTGACCGCAGGTGTGTGGGTTTATTTCTGGGCCTTCGATTAGATTCCATTGATCAACTGGTCTGTTTCTATGTCAGTACCATGCTGTTTTATTACTATTGCTCTGTAGCACAGCTTGAAAGGTTGACCACTTCTTGTGACTCCTGGGACCATAAAAGTAGATGGACTGAAGACAACTGATGTCCAAGGTCTTGCCTGAAGGGGTTGTGTTTGGAATACTACCTAGTCCTGGAAAGGGCCTCAATGGGGCTTGGCCACTTCTTTTGAAGACATAAAGAGTATTGTTCTGTGGAACTGCAGTTATTCAATGAATTTTATGGCAGACAGGGAAATGCTGTGTTATTTCTTTGCTTGTGTTATTCCTGAAAGTGACCAGATGACACAATTCTTTTGGGTTTCATTATAGTCTTGGCTCATCTTATCTCCTCTTGTATCAACTACATAATCAATACCATGTAGCTTGGTCTTGTATTTTATGCATCACCTTTGAAACTGGCCAACAGACACTCATCTATCTTTCAGAATCATCTTTTTTTTCTTTCTTTCTGCACTTTTGGTGCAGACCTCAATGGTTAGTCTGACCAATTGTTCTGCTCCTTTTAGTTTCATTGGATATTGCAAGAATGAAAGCAGCAAGCCCAGTAGCAGCAAATACTCAGAGGCAGTATGCAGTCCCTGATGGACAACTCTCAAATGAATAGAACTTATGACACACACAGGCTACCTAGGTCCTCCATTAAGAGAGCATGAGTTGCCTGCTCTGAGATCCTTGAAGCTGCAGGCTTTTCTGACTTTTTGATACAGGCACTTACAATTTCACATCTTCCTCTTAGGAATACTTTCATTGTATTCCATATATTTTGATATATTGTATTTTTGTTCTCATTCAAATTATAGGAGGCATTTAATTTCCTTCATGATTTCTCCAGTGACCCATTTATCATTCAGTGGTATGTTGTTTAATCTCCATGAGTGTGTGTATTTTTGGAGATTCTTTTGTTATTAATTTAAAGTTTTATTTCATTGTATTCAGAATACATAGAGGTATTTCTAATTTTCTTAAATTGTTGAAATTTGCTTTAAGTCTCAGTATGTGATCTATTTTAAAGAAAGTTGCATGGGCTGCTAAAAAAAATGTGTGTTTTGTAGTGTTTGGGCACAATATTCTATGGCCATCTGTTGGTTTCCTTTGATCTATGATGTCATTTCGCCCCAATATTTGTCTTTTTGTTTTGTCTGGTGACCTGTCCATTGGGGGAAAATCAGATATTGAAGTAACCTTCTAATTCTGAGTGGGGGAATTCCATGGCTTAGTGTTCAATAATACCTGTTTTATAAAGTTGGATGCACTGGTATTTAATGTGTATATGCTTAGAATTGTAATGTCTTGATGCACTGTTCCCTTGATCAAAATGAAGTGATCATCTTCTTAATTGTGACTTGAAGTCTAAATAATATGTAATTAGAATAGCATTGCCTGCTTTTTCCACTTAGGATACTTCTCCCATCCTTTCTAAGGTAGTACCTATACTTAAAGATGGCATGTGTTTCTTGTAAATAACAAAAGATGGATTGTGTTTTCTATTCTGATTAGCTAGCTTGTGGCTTTTGATTGGGCAATTAAAACAATTAATATGCAGAATTATTACTAACAGGTGTATTAAATGCTGTCATTTTAGTGATTGTGTCAGTTTTCAGTGTTTGTTTTCTTGGTCTTAACTCTGCATGGCAGCTATCCTACCATCATTTGTTTTTCCCTGTAGCCTCTTGGGTATTCTTTCTCTTTCGTACAAAGATTTTCCTCTTTCTCCATAGGGAAGTCTTGGTAATCATAAATTTATTTACCTTGTTTTTGTCATTGAAGATTTTCCTTTTATCTTCAATTATGACAGAGAGTTCTGCTGGGTAAAGTAGCTTGGATTGACATCTGTGTTGTTTCAGAAACTGAAACATGCTGCTACAAGTTTTTCTGCTTTTTAAGGTTCCCATTGAGAAATCAGCTGTTATTCTGATGTGCATGCCTTTACACACAACTTGGGCCTTTTGTCTGGCAACTATCAATATCCCTTGTTCTGTATATTTAGTATATTTTTTAGTTCCAATATGGTATTGGGAGTTCTTGTATGGTTCTTTCTGTTTAGTGTTCCATGAACCTCTTCTAAGTGAATAGACATCTTTTCCCCTAGATTTGGAGGAAAATTCTGTGATCTTATTGAAAATATTTTCCATGTCTTTAATCTGGGATTCTTCTTCTTCTACACCAATCATTTGTAGATTTGGTATTTTAATGATGTCCTGTAATTCCTGCACATTCCATTCTGAAGCTTAAAAAAAAACTAAAAAAAAAAAAATGATCCAATTCCTCTACCTTGTCCTCAAATCCTAATATTCTGTCTTCTCTGTGCTCCATTCTATTGCTGATGTTTCATAGTGAGCTATTTATTAGATTTATTGAAAACTTCATTTTCACTTTGATTTAGGTTTTTAAAAAATATTTCTATCTTTTTATTGAATTTAATTTGCATATCTTGAATTGTCATTATTTCATTCATGTGTGTGCTTTCTTACACTTTAATCAGGCATTTATTCTTGTGATCTTTAAGTTCATTCATGGTTTTGTTTCCCTTTTGAACACTTTGAACATGTTTATAACTGTTCTTTTGAACTCCATGTCTTTTGAATTCCATATTAGTTGTGCTCATTGGGGGCAATTATTATGGGGCTGGTAATTTGGAACTGGAGACATATTGTCTTGAGTTTTTTGTTTGTTTGTTTTTTGGCATAGCTTGACTTTTGTTGCTGTGAAAAGACCTGGGCATCTGACAATAGGTTGTTGATTGTGTCCTTTAGTGTGTTTTTAGTCCACTGAGCTGGAATCCTGAGGTAGGGCAAGTAACTGGGCAGTTTGGGTGATTTCTGAAAGGACAAGGAGAAGGGGATCAGGCATTTTACTAGGTCTGCCTCCTTTGCTTTGGGTGCCGGAGCATCTTCAGAGGGTTCTAGAGTGGGATGAGCAGAGTCGAGGGGAAGATGAGCTTTGTACAAGACCTAGCCATGTGGAATGACTGGGTGCCTGAAGAAAGTCCTACTAGTTAATTTTCAAAGTTAGCATTCAAAGTAAGGGTCATTTTGGCATTTTCATACATATATGTGCATGGTTTCTATTCTACACCCTTCCCGTTCCCCATTCTCCTCTCTTGCTGTTTCCCACTCTTCCTAGGAATAGTCTCCTTTCTCTTTCAGGTTACATGTATTCTATTACTGTTGCTTTTACCTTACTTTCCCCCTTAAGATCTCTTTCTCGCCTATCATGGTTTCTTTTCTACATTCCTGACATATGCACATGCATACACAAATTTAAACCTGATTTTTTTTTTTTTTTTGGTCTCTACATTCTTTTTTTAGAAACTTTAATTTTTCATTTTATGTCCCAATCATAGCCCTCTCTTTCCACTTTTCTGGGTCCTGCCCTCCCACCCCCTTCTCTCATCCCTGTTCTCCACAGAAAAGGAGTGCCCTCTCCCTCCCCACTTAACCGTCCCACCCCAGTATATTGATTTGTATCAGATCTGAGCTGATTCCTCTTCCATTGAAGCGATGTACCACAGCCCTGTTGAGGGGGGTGAAGGACTGATATGTAAGGATATTCTACTCCAGAGTAGTGGGATGGAAGGGATAGGGGGTAGAGGATGGGAGGACGGGACTGGGAGGGGTGGAAAGAGGGCACTGTGATGGAGATGTAACCTGAAGTAATAAATAAATATTAAAAAAAAAGCAGGCCTCATAGTGCAAGCCAGAGACAGCCTCCCCTCCACTTGTTAGGGGCCCACACGATGGCCAACCTGCCCATCAGTTGCATATGTGTAGGGAACCTAGGTCCAGTTCATGCATGCCCCTTGAAAGGTGGTCCAGACTCTGTGAGCCCCATGGACATAGGTTAGTTGACTCTATTGGTCCTCTTGTGGAGTTCTTGTCTTCTCTGGGTCTTTTTATCCTCCACCTCCCCCCACCCCAAGATCACCCATGTTCTGCCTAATGTTTGGCGGTGAGTCTTAGCCTCTGTTTGGGTCCTCTGCTGCATAGAGATTCTCAGAGGACAGTTATACTATGCTCCTGTCTATAAGCATAACAGAGTATCATTAATAGTGATGGGGTTGACATATTTTTAATGAGAGAAAACATGTAGTATTTATCTTACTTGTTCTGGCTCATTTTGTTAAATGTAATGATCCTCAGTTCCTGAAAATTTCATCATTTCCTTTTTCTTTACCACTGAATAAATTTCCATTGTGTATGTGTATCACATTTTCATTTTGATTAGTCAGTTGATGGATATCTAGGCTGATTCCTTTTCTTAGCAGTGAACATGGATAGAAAATCTCTGTGTAGTAGGACATAAGATTCTTTGGATATGCAATCAACAGTAGTATGGCTGGATAATATGATACCTCTAATTTTGTTTTTTTTTTTTTAAGGATTCCTCACATTGACTTTAATAGAGGGTGCACCCCTTTGTCCATATTCTAATGAGCATTTTTTTGTATTTTTTTTCTCTCTTGATGAGAGCTGTTATAATCAGGGTGAAATGGACTCTTGAAACAATTTTAATTTGCATTTCCCTTGTGCCTAAGGATGCTGAACACATTTTCATAACTTGTTTGACCATTTAAATTTCTTCTTTTGAGAACTAGCCATTCAGTTCACTAACCTAATTATTGATTGAATTACGTGAATTTTGTAGTTCTTTATGAATTGTAGATATTAGTCCCATGTTTAATACGTTATGAGTGAAGGTTATGTTCCCTACCCTGTAGGTTGTCTCTTCATTATTGTGATTTTTTTTTTTTTTTTGCTGTGACACTGTATTATTCTCTTACAGATCTTTGAAGGTATTTTCTTTTTTAAAAAATTTATTTATTTGTTACTTCAGGTTACATCTCCATCATAACGTCCTCTTTCCACCCTTCCCAGTCCCGCCCTCCCACACTCTACCCCCTATCCCTTCCATCCCACTCCTCTGGAGTGGAGTGTCCCTACATAACAGCCCCCCACCCTCATTCAGCAGTCATATGAGGGCCAAGAGCCTCCTCATACACTGGGGCCCTATAAGGCAGCACCACTAGGGCAAAGTGTCTCACTGACAGGAAACAAAGTCTATGTTCATGTTCCTTTGGTGTATTGGTTGTAGTATAGTTATCCTGTACTATATGGCTAAAATCCAACTATAAGTGAATAGATGCCATGTGCATCCTTCTGGTTCTGGGATAGCTCACTCAACATGAGCTTCTCTAGTTCCGTCCATCTGGCTGGAAATTGCATGATTTCAGTGTTTCTGATAGCTGAGTAGTATTCCATTGTGTAAATGTACCACATTTTTAAAATCCATTCTTCAGTTGAGGGACATCTGGGTTGTTTCCAGTTTCTAGCTATTACAAATATGGCTGCCATGAATATAGATGAGGAAACTTCCTTGTGATTCAGTGAGGAATCATTTGGTTGTATACCCAGAAGTTGTATGGCTGGGTCCCGAGGCAGAGCTATTCCAAGTTTTCTAAGATATCTCCAGACTGACCTCTATAGTGGTTGCACAAGCCTGCACTCCCACCAACAATGAAGGAGGGTTCCCCTTTTTCCACACCCTCACCAACATGTGCTGTCATATGAGCTTTTGATCTTATCCATTCTGACAGGTGTGAGTTAGAATCTCAAAGTCGTCTTGAGTTGCATTTCTCTGATGATCAAGGATGCTGAACATTTCTTCAAGTGTCTCTCAGCCATTAGGGATTCCTCCTTTGTGAATTCTCGATTTAGCTCTGTTCCCCATTTTTTGATTGGATTATTTGGTTTCTTGGCATTTAATTTTTTGAGTTCTTTGTAAATTTTGGATATTAGCCCTCTGTCAGATATGGGGTTGGTGAAAATTTTTTCCTAATCTGAAGCCTGCTGTTTTGTTTGAATGACAGTGACTTTTGCCTTACAGAAGCTTTTCAGTTTCAAGAGGTCCCATTTATTGATTGTTGGTCTTAGGTCTTGAGCTGTTAGTGTTCTGTTCAGGAGGTTGTCACCCTTTGCAGGTATTTTCTTTCATGAATATAAGTTTTAGTCTTTTATGACAGAACACTTCTCATTGAATAGTTCTGTGAAAAATGAGCACAAAGGAAAATATGTTTTATATCTTATTGCAGTTTATTTTTTAATGTTTATTTATTACCTCAAGTTACATCTCCATCACAGTCCACTCCCTCCACCCCTCCTGGCCTCGCCCTTCCACTCTCTCCCCCTTCCACTCTCTCCCCCTTCTCCCAGAACTCATAATTCTTTTTTTAATAATTAGGACACAATTATGAAAATTATAGGGTATAACATACATTCCCAATGTCTAGTCCATATATATTTGGCAACTGATATTAATATTCTATTATCTCTCTATCTTCATGAGTTTAAAGTTCTATACCTAACTCTATTTCCATCCTAACTTGCATTACCAACTTAAAAGCATCTTCTTAGACCTGGAACATCCTTTTAATTCCTAAACAACTTAAAATTTAACTGTGAGACTATACCTATCTAGTCTTCAGCCACATCAGAGACCTGAGAAGAATAAATATATCTGATTATACAGGAAGTGCCGATCCAGCAGTTTCCAAAACTAAGAAATGACAGACAACCAGCTGCCTGGAAAGTCCCCAATTTCTCTCAGTACATTAGAGCATCTATCTTCATCCTCTTAGCATTAGGGGGATTGGTTACAAGTTGTTAAATGGTCTTGTTAAACAGCTTTCAGAGGTTAGACCCAGGGATTTCTCTCCTATTCTTTTCTCTATCCTTCCTTCTCTCTTATGTAGGGGGAAAAGACTTTTAAAAAATGGAACATAGACATAATATTGAAATGACAAAAAAGGACAGATTATTGAATCTGCTTTTATATCTTTGTATATTGGTACAAAATTAAAATTATATTTGGCAACATCGGTATTGATCTTTGTATATTGATACAAAATTAAGGTCAACCCTTTTTAATGTATTGTGCCTAGGTAATGCTTAAAAATGTAATGTGAGGTTTTGGCCTTTTGATAGCAACTGTCACAAACTGTTTAGGATGATTAAGAGATGCAAAGTAATCGTCATTCAAACATGTCATTTTGTTAGTTAGGCATTAGCATAGTTTATCACAGATGTTTTCCAAGTTAACCAGAAATCAAGTTGCTAAGAGACAAGCAACATTTGCTTATCCAAATATACGGAGATAGAGAGGTGATCTCCAAAAACATCAAGAGATCTGTAGAATATCACATTCAAAGTTTTCATAACTTAAGATATTTTGATATTGAGACATGTCAGGCTCCTGACAGCATCCCCTATTCTACTCCAAGTAGAGGATGAGCATCTAAGAATCTCCATTTGGAAATGGTTGTATTAGTGGCAATCTTGTCATGGGACAAGAAAAATCTCTTGCTTCAACTGTAGACAGAATAGTGTCTGAAAAAGACAAAACTTACAACCAGGTAATTGACAGCCTAACTCTGCCAAGACAGGGTGAGCAAGTCCTTCTTAATTCCTGCTTTACAATTACTGTCTGTCAGGGATACTGGGCCAAGAGGCTGAAGATAGATGCTCTAATGTAGTTTATTTTTATAGTATGCATCGTGTTAAAATTTCATTTTTACTTTTAGAAATATTATTTTATTAATTTTTAGAATTTCATACAATGTATTTTGATCATATTCACCATCCTTCCCCTTCTTATTCACCCCTGATGGGGTGGTGTTAAGCATTCTAAATGTTGATTGGTCCTGATTTCTGTCTGTTACTTACTTTGTCTCTGATTGGTTAAATAAATGCTGAAGCCTGGAGACTGGGCAAAGATGGAGGTAGGCAGGACTAAGGTGTGTGGGCTTTTTGAGACAGAGAACATCTTGGGAAGAAGAATCTCCTAGAAGGAGAAGTGAGGAACAAACAAGGATGACACGCCATGGAGTAGATTAAAGAAGATCCTTCCACATGGCCTGGTACATAGACATACTGTGGAGAATAATAGTACAAAGGGACGTATGTATGTATGGGGTTATATTTGGGTAATAGAATTATGAACTATCTTAGATGGGCTAGGATTGCACAACTCAGGCCAAGACTTGTTAAAATCCACGTGGTGTTTGTATGTATTCATTTATAATGGCAGGTTAAGGATTAACACTGCTGCTGAACCAATTAAATACAATATAAATACTGGTTTAACTATTTAATTAGCTATTTTTTCTGCACACCCCATCCACCTTGACCTTTCTGCTTATCCAACTTCAAGTCTTCCTTAAAAAAACCATTTAGTCCAATTTGTACTGCCTAAATACTCTTGGAAGTGTGTCCTGCTCTAGAATGTGTTTGATCTACCAGGCAGTCACACCATTAAAAAATACTCTCCCCCTTCTAGTACCTATCGAATGCATAGAATTTTCTCTGTTTTGTAAGTGCTGTCATAATTACTG
Organism: Lophiomys imhausi; assembly: GCA_907164525.1. Classification (NCBI taxonomy): domain Eukaryota; kingdom Metazoa; phylum Chordata; class Mammalia; order Rodentia; family Muridae; genus Lophiomys; species Lophiomys imhausi. The sequence continues at coordinate 1,574,949 of CAJQZJ010037357.1, read as the reverse complement.
TTGGGTTCATATTTGCAACTTCCCCTGCTGTGTATGGAAAACACTGTTTCCTAGAAGTTATCCACCACCTCTACCTGTTACAATCTTTCTGTCCCCTCTTCAAGAAGACCCCAGAGCCTTAAGGGAAGTGATGTGATAAGTATATAATATTTTAAAAATAGACATGTAAGCAGCGCAATATTCTAAATCATAATTTGTAGAATATTGATTTTTTTTTTACAGGTAGCTGAGCTCTTTTCAAACCAGTTACATTAAACATAGGCACTTTTACACTCAAAAGTGAGCAAACTGATAACAGAAAGGTATGTAATCTGCACTCAGGCAGAAGTGCATGTGTCAGGTGAATTTTTACTCTGTGCTAATGTTTCATCAGTGGAGTCCATATTATTTCATATAATATATAGTTTCTATAAGTTCATCAGTATGCCTAGTGTCTTTTGTCAAAGATATATTGATTACAAACAGTATTGCTAGGTGTGGCACTTTTTTGAAGAAAAAAAAATTACTCTTGGCTCTAACTCTTCTGTTTCCAATTAATGACAAATTATAAAATCTTAAGGAAACATTGGAATGTAGTTAATCACAGTTATCAGATACGTTTGGGTGATTTTTGAAGAGAAGAGTTAAAGGAAACGTGATAGATGGATAGTTGATGTTCTGAAACTTTTTTTTTCAACAGAACATTTTTAGCATTTCTTAAACCCTAGGCTCCGGAACTAAATGCTAAGCACTGCAACTCAGGCAGACTTCCTGCTGCGTAAATTGATCCTGCTAACTAGATAGTTTCCATTTTAACTTGAAATGGCTTGACCGAAATGCAGATGGAACACTTAGAGGTGAAAATTTTAACACTTACACAAAGTGTTATACCAGCAATAAGATGTGTCCTTGACAATGGTGCAAAACAGCTTCTTTGGATACATGGTGGTTCCCTTTCAGTATAATTGGAATGAATTAGAATAGTCTCCCCCAAAATAAATGAATGTGTTTAAATGTTTAATGCACACAGATGATAAGATTAGAATTTTGGTGATTGTGGTGCACACAGGGCTTTTGCCTAGAGACAGGATTTCCATGAACCCACATATCTTCTAGAAGGTGTTCAACTGGACGAGAATCAGGCAGGTAAACAACTGGGCTTTGTCACTTAGACCTTGTAACAACAGCTAGGCCACCTGATGAAGATGTTTCTCATTCTCAGGAAGGGGCTTTCCCCTTCAGTTAATCCTTTCTGGAATTTCCTTCGCTTACCAGCCCAGAAATGTGTCTGTTGGTTGATTACTGATCCTCTCAAGCTGTTAATCAAGATTAACCACCACAGTGACCAAACAATTAGCCTGAGCTCCTACAGTTGGTTTATGGTGAAACTGGGACTAAAACTCAGATTTCTTGTTAGATTGGTGTGCCCTCCAAGGCCCCGAAATACCATCATTGGTGTGTAATATTGATTGAAGAGTTTCCATAGGCTTGTGTGTGTATGCAAAATTTTGCATTTTTTGAAGTAGATCCTATCATTGTTGTTATATTATAATTAGAATAATAAAGCTTAAAGTGGTCAAGTAATCTGCCTAAAGTCACACAGCAGGTTAGTGGCAGAGCTTGGGTTTTAATTCAGAAATGACTACAGACTTTTGTCTTAAGTATCATATTACAAGAAGGATGAGATATACATTGATTTGTTGGTTGAAAAAAATATATATACACACACATGCACATATATATACTATTCGTATAGTATAGACTATTCATAGTTATAAACTATTCATATATTATAAATACATATTCATAGTATAGACTATTCATATACATATATACTTGAGACAGAGTCTCACTTTGTAGCCATGGGTGACTTAGAACTCAGTATGTAGACTAGGCTGGTGTCAAACTCACAGAAATATGCCTGTCATTTCCTCCTGAGTGCTGGGATTAAAGGTATATGTCACCACAACTATCTATAAATATTTAATTTATCTCTATCTTCTTTTAGTTTCTTTTTTGTTTCTTGTTGTGTTGTAGTTATTTTGAGACATGATTTTGCTCTGTAGCCCAGGCTGGTCCTAAGCTTCCTATATAGCTCAGACTGGTCTAGAAATTGAGGTATTCCCATTTCAGTCTCTTGAGGATGACCTTGAACTTCTGATTCTCTTGCTTTCACCTCCTAGATGCTGGAATTACATGTGTACACTACCATGCTTGGTTTTATGGGGTTCTAGGGTTTGAAGATGGGATTTGTGCATGGTCTGGAGTCATTCCATCACTATAATACATTTACATCATATACCTATATTCTTGATCACTCATTTGAGTTGGAAGATAATGTATTCCTAACAGTTACCATTATTGAGAATTAAATTACCTGCTATTAGGTCCAATTCAGGAAGTGTATGTAAATACATTGTTCAATTTTGGGGAGTTTGGTCAATAGTTTTATTATTAGTTGTTTGGAAAATGTATCTTTCTTTTGTAGGTTCATAATGTGCTGCAATCTTATGACTTGTAATAAAATTATTCATATGTTCTTTCCTCAGTTACAGTTGAGTAATTGGTATGTTGTTTAGCAAGCAATTTGCTTTCTGGGGAGCCTTAAAACTGTAGATCTTGTCTTTATGGTTGTGAGCCTAACCTTTAATTGCTGAACCATCTCTCTCACAAAAAAAAAAATGAGAGTAATCAACATATTTTATTTGTATTGAAGGCCCACTCCATGAGGTGGAACACATACCAGATGCTGTGACAGTGGCCAAGAACCTGAAACTAAAGAGGTCATAGGCCTATGGGAAAACTTAATATCATTATTCTACTAAGAGAAAATAACAACAAAATGACTCCTAATGTCATAATGATATCCTCAGAGATCAGTACATCACTCAACCCTCACCAAAGAAGCTTCTTGCTGCAGAAGATGGGAATTAATAGAGACCGACAGCTAAAGAATATGCAGAGAATGAGAGACTTTGAAGCACTCAGTCCTAAATGAGACTGAGTTAATTAAAGTCTTCCCCTCAAAATCTCAAGGATCTATGTGGGAGATGTAGAAAGATTGTAAATACCAGAAATGGTAGATGACTCCAGGGAAACAGTGTCTTCCAGATACAACAGGTCCAATGCGTACATGTACTTACAGAGACTGACTGTACAATATGATCTGCACAGATTAAATCCAGATAGGATCTCAGCACTGAAAGAAGGAAGTGGACACTAGGTCCTACCCCCAACCAAGATGCTATTTGCAATTGATTGCTGCCAGCAAAAGCAAAAGCAATTTTCTCCAGTGGAGAGACACTAGGTATGTGAAAACCTATACTCGGTGCTAGCCTCATGCCTAGAAGTAGTTGACCAACACAAAACAAATTGCATATTTTTTGTAGGCTTTTCTTGTTTCACTTTGCTTTTTTGTTCATTTTTTATCTTAGTGTTTGTTTTGAGTTTTGTTTTTATTTTTTATTTTGAGAGAGACAGAGAACATAAAGTTGGGTAGGTAGGGAGGTAAGGATGATGTAGGAGTAGTTGGGGAAGGGAAAAACATGATCAAAATTAGAGCAGTGATTAAGGGAATGGCCAACCAATGACTGGCACAACTTGAGACCCACCCCACGGGAGAGAGCCAACTTCTGAGACTATTAATGATACTCTGCTATCATTAGAGACAGGAACCTAGAATAACTATCATCTGAGAGGCCTCACCCAGCAGCAGATCAAAACAGATGCTGAGGCACATAACCAAACATTAGGTGTAGCTCGGGGAGTCTTGTAGAAGAGTGAGAGGAAGAATAGAGGGATCCGGATGGGACAAGAACTTCACAAAAAGAACAACAGAGTCAACTAGCCTAGGCTCCTGGGGGTTTACAGAGACTGATGAATCAACCAAAAAGCATATGTGATCTGGCTTAGGCTTCCTACACTTATGTAGCTGATAGAAAGCTTCATGTAGATACCCTAGCAAGTAGAGCAGAGACTCTCCCTGACATAGAGTCTATTGCCTGCTTGTGTAACAACTTACCTAAGCTGGGCTGCCCTGGCTGGTCTCAGTGGAAGAGGAAACTCTCAGTCCTGATGTGACCTGAAGAGCCAGGATGGGTTGTTAGAGGGTGGGGTCCTCTTTTCTGAGGAGAAGGGGAGAAGAGAAAGGGGGAATAGGTGGGGAGAAGGGAGGGGTCTTCGATCAAGATGTAAAAATGAATAAATAAATTTTTTAAAACTTAAATAAAAACCACCCACAAAATATAAAATAAAAGCACAAAATGTAAAATAAAATGTATATCTTTTATTTTTGAAAATAAAATAGTTCTGGCAAATGTTTGTAACCCATTTAAGTATACTTCTATTAGCCTTCCTTGGCAAATCCCACATTTTAGTGGCTTTTTACTTTATTAATTGTCTTTATTCAACATATGTCAAAACCTTATTGAATGCTATGTGTTAATCACAAAGGGTACAAAAAGTAAGAGGTTACAAAAAGTAAAAAGAGATCTGTGTTCAAGAACTTAAATAAAGTTAATATAAATTAATAGGCCCCAGACATAAGTTAAGCAATTTTCAACTGTATTTTGAATTGAAGTCTGGCTACTATGTAGTAAAGTCTGCTCTGCTACTCCTGATTCTTTTACTTCAGCCTCTAGAGTGCTGCCATTAAGAAGAGCAATGTACTAGCACATTGGGCATCTTCATTATTCTTTAAGTCAATTGTGATTAAGGGAGGATGTCCCAAATAGAGTACTAGGTGAATCAATCATTTATAGTTTCCATTTGTCTTCAGGATCCCACAGTTCAGCAGTACTGCTTTCATAACAGTAAACACACTTAGAAAGGTGTTCTGAATGAAATGGGGAAGTGTCACACCTGACATCTTAGGGAGTAGGAGCTAAAAGGGATATTTACTAAGATGAGGTCAGGGTGGAGCTCTGAATTAGTAACATTAGCCAAATATATGAGTTAGGAGGGCAGTGAGAGAATGTATATAAAGAATGTATATAGAAACTGTATGCAGAGAAAATGGAAGGAGAGCCAGAGAGATGACTCAGCAGGTAAAGGCACTTGTTGATAGGCCTGATGACCTGAGTCCCATCCTAGAAACCCACACAGCAGGAGAGAGCAAACTCCTAAAAGTCATTCTATGACTACTACATGAAACATTTGCACATGCCTGCAAATACACACACACACACACACACACACACACACACACACACTAAATAAAAGTACAACAAATTAATTTAAATGGAAAACTCGAGGAGGCAAAGAGCTTGACATACATCAGAAAACAACAGCAGCAACAGTGACAGGAACATGATGAACTCAGGATGTAGAAGGTTGTAGAAGATGAAGAGCACAGGGGCCAGATTGTCCAAGTCCTGCAAAATATACTAAAATTTCTATTCTTGGTTGAATGAACAGCAGTTGTGACAAAGTTTATAATGCTGAACTCTAGATAGAACCATGCTATCTAGGTTCATTTTTCATCCCAACAACTTAATAAAAATGTTATCTTGTACAAGCAATTTATTCTTTTTTGTAACTCATCTTGAGCTACTCTGGGTTACATAGAGAATACTAGGCTAGCCAGGGCTACATAATGAGACTTTGTCTTAAAAATAAAAACACACAACAGAAACAAGCAAATTAATAGTTGGAGTTTTATCTTATTTGTATCTTAGAATAAAGACAACTTTATTGGGCTATAGGTAACATACATGATATTCAATATTTAAAAATATAGTTATTTATTTTTAAATATCCTATTAGTTTTTTGAGAATTTTGTGCAAGTGTTTTGGTCACGTTGCACCTCCACCCAAATTTATACCCTCTTCTCTACACATCCAATTTTGTGTCCATGCTTTAAAACTGTAAACTCATTGCAACCGATTTGTGCTGCCTATATATATTGTTGGATGAGTGGCCTTCTACTGGAGGATGGTTGACTTCTGCCATTAGCTCTTAGGTTGTCGGGGGAGAGATTTTATTCCCAACTCCTTTCTTCATGCTGTGATTTGGTTTGGCTTGGGCTTGCATTGGTCTTGGGCATGCTATCACAACTGTAGTCAGTTGGTATATGCAGCTGTCATGCTACATCAAAAATAGAAAGGGATTAGTCAGCCCTATCATATTCATACCACTATCACATCATTGGGCATACCTTACAAAGTCATTCATCACTGTAACATGTAGAGATCACATCTAGGTAAGAATGGTGATTACTTTTCTACTTTGGTAGCATGCATAGCACATTCTTGCACTACGAAAGCTAGCCAGTAGGGATAAAGCTTCCAGGTGAGCACCAATTTGATTTCCCCATGCTTTATGATTTAAGTGTGGTGTCTTCAACAATAAGGTCTCACTGTAAGATTCAGGAGGATAAAAATACCGATAGCACTGTCAATATCTTATAATGTTTGGGGATCTATGGGACCTCATTGCCCTACTGTAATAGGAGTTAGTTTTCTTTAGTGAGCATATGGGAGTGCTTCTGAACTCTTAAGAGGGGCAGGCAGATCAGCCTGGCACCTGGCAGAATACAGACCTTTTCAAAACCCATGAAACTGAAGGAGGGCTTCTCAACACAGCCACACTTTAAAAGACTCTAAAAAATTGTGCCACGTTTACACAATGGAATACTACTCAGCTATCAGAAAAAAAGAAATCATGCAATTCGCAGCCAAATAGATGGAACTAGAAAAGCTCATCCTGAGTGAGCCAATCCAGACTCAGAAAGATGCATATGGCATCTACTCACTTAAAATTGGATTTTAGCCATATAGTACAGGATAAATATTCTACACACAACACACCAAAAGGATCAGGAACATAGACTTTGTTACCTATTAATGGGACAATTTGCCCTAGGGGTGCTACCATGTAGGCCTCCAGTACAAGAGGAAGCTCGTAGCCATCATATGACTGTTGAGCTGACAGGAGCTGATATATAGGGACACTCCACATTGGAGGAGTGTGATGGGTGGGGGAGGGAAGGGAGGGTGGGAGGATGGAACCAGGAGGGGTGGAAAGAGGGTACTATGATAGAGAGATGTAACTTGAAGTAATAAATAAACGTCATAAAAAGACTCTAACTGAAGCTTTCAGCAACTGAACACTGGCCAAGACTTGTAGCCAAGGAGGGATGGAGAAAAGCCTCATTTTGAAGCCTGTGGACAGAGCCTGTTAGAGGGGCGTGGCTGCAAAGCCACAGAAGCCTCAGGGTGGCCAGTTAATTGGAGACTGCAAAGATCACAAAGACCACGCCCTATGTAAGGACTTGGGGGAGAGGCCAGGAGCCACCACCAGAGGAAAGAAACAGAGCTGCTGGAGGAGATATATACCATATGAGGAGGAGCCAGCCCTGAGGCCATGCTAATATAGCACAAGCCCTGAGGCAATAAGCAACAGGTGAATAGAAGGTTCCTCAGTACATAACTGAGAGGAAGAGTCTGAGAGAGTGACTCTTGTCACAAGCCAGCCCCAGAAGGCCAAGAAAAGCCAAAAGGACAACAACAGCAGGAGCGGAGTGGCCTAAGGTATGCTAGTGAAGTGCAAGGCACACACGAGCTGAGGAGACCATGGAGATAGAGGCTGCCGCATTGAGAGACTGTTAGAGACAGTGCCCTGTTGAGGAAGCCAGGGGCCTACTATAGGCCTTGAAGTCAAGGCAAGTCTGCGAAGCTAAGACTAAGCTGGATGGCACAACAGCTACCCTCAGAGGGCTCAGCTAGTTTAAATGGCAGCCTGAGGTCTCTGTGAACAGACTAGGCCACATGCAGCACAGCATCTATGTCATGTATGACTGAAACTGGCCTCAAGATGAGTGGGTAAGGCCAGTTGGGCTCATGTAAGGAGCCTGTAAGCAGCCATAAAGAATGGCTGCAGGAAGTTTAGTAAGTAATTTAAGTATTGGATTATAAGTAATAGCTTCTCGTTTAGCTGCAATGAGCTGTCAGCCACAGCCCAAGCTGAGACCAGCTGTAGGAGAAAGATAAGTAGATAAGGAGTGCCACCATATGTGGATGACGTAGTAATTAGAATAATTAGCCTGCCTTATGCGGATATTATAATGAAGCTAAAATGAAAGTATAAAAACC
>CAJQZJ010037357.1:1549583-1566869 GCA_907164525.1 Lophiomys imhausi | reverse complement strand
TGCCGTCACCTGGTCACACGACTCCCTTCCATAGAGAAGGAGGTGTCGGGATTTGGATGACCAAACTGCGCTCTCGACAGCTCACAAACCAGCAGATAGCAGCAACACTAGGCTAGGAGGAAGCTGAGTCAAGCTGAAAATAGGACTGCGGTGACTGACTGCCAGAGCCAGACTGACTGCTGTTTGAGGTGTGCCAACAGATAGAAGTTGCCAAGTTGCCCACACGGACCTGTGATAGAGAATTTTAGTATCCTTTCCAAAGGGTTAAAGTAGGATTGTTTATTTGTTCTTAGGTATTAGGTGTTTATAGGTTATAGCTGTTTAGTAGGTATTAATAAATATAGGTTAATAAAATTTTTGTTTACACCTACCACTCCAAAAGAAGTTACCCATTCCTAGTACTGGGCTTTTAATTTGTTAGCCTGTGGTATCTAATAGAGGCATTGCTCTCCATTATAGAGTAACTCCATTTGAACTCTTTTTATGCACACAGGTGCTCTCTCTCAATCTCTCTCTCTCTCTCTCTCTCTCTCTCTCTCTCTCAAGAGTAGTAGGCTTCCATGTTACTTTTTTGAAAGGTCTTTAATGGTATCTATCCCTCCCCACATTCCTTCCTGTAACCTGCCTTCCCCTCCCGCATCACAATTTAACAGTTCCCATTCCATTATTACTTTTTCATTCTTTACACAAATGTCTTCCCATTTTAAAGTATACGATCCATTGACATTTGTTATTGTATGTACTTACTCAGTATTTGTGATATTTTGAGTCTGCTTTTTTTTCACTTAGCAACATGTTCTCAAGTTTCGTCCATTAGGTAGCATGTATCAGAATTTTATTCCCCTTTGTAGGTAAATAACATTCATGTACCAGATTTTGTGAGGATATCGACTTCATTTCTCTTGGGTTTATAACTCAAGTTGAAATGAGTTGTGCTGAGTTATATGGTAACTCTTCGTTATTTGAGGACTAATCAAATTATTTGCAAAGGGTATGCTATTTTATAGCTGCACTATTAGTGTTCACGAATTTTAGATTTTTCACATACTCAGTTACTCTTGTCCATCTTTTTGATTACAGACATTGGCGGGGGGGGGGAGAAGTAGCATCTTATCTTGGTTTTGATGTGCATTTCCCTAATGACTAATGATGTTGAACATAGGTTTATTGGCTAGTTCTTTACCCCCTTTTGAGAAAAGTCTATTCAGAGTATTTGCTCATGCTTTAATTGATGTAACTGTTCTTTCATTGAGTTACAAGAGTGATTCTTTTATTCTGAATACTCTATCAGATATAGTCTTTAAATATTTCTTCTATTATATCTCAAGCCTGTAAAAGATGTATTATTTTCAACAATTATGAGTTAATTTTTGCTTTCTTCTAGTTTCCATGGAAGCACAGATATTTTTAATTTGGATGAAGTTCAATGAATGTATTTGTGTATTGCTTGTACTTCTGGTGTGATATCTAAGAAGTCGTTACCTAAACCACACTCGTAAGGATTTAGTCATTATTTCAGTACTAGTTACTTTTCTATTGTTGAAATAAGATACCATAGCCAAGGCAATTTATAGAAAGAAGAGTTTATTTTTTACTAACAGTTCCAGAGGGATAAGAGTCCATCATCATCATGGAGAGGGAGCTTACAGCAGGATGTATCCAGACTTGTGACCACTTTATTGGGTTCTTTTTCCTATCTCCCTATATCACCCCTATCCCTTCCAAATTCCCAACACTAGATAGGAGAGAAAGAAGGTAAAAAGTGAAAGGGGATGTCTATATTGTTAGGCTAGTTCCTGCTGATTAGGGGTGTTGAGTTCCTTGGTACAAATTTGATCTTCATTGTCAGGATATCTCCAACCAGCAACTAGCAATCCAGAAAGCAGGAGCAAACATGGGCAACAGTAGCATAGGGAGCAGCAACCACCTGCTTCTTGGGGCTCTGCCATTTTTATACCTTCTCAAGAGTCCCCAGATTGCCAAAATGTAAACTATCTTCAGCCGACAAAATCATACCCCTACCAGAGCACAAGACAAATAGTTAGCTGCTGTGGTCAATCTGAAACAGCCTCATATCCAACAACTGGGATTAAAACAAAACATATTCCTATAACATAACGGGGTTTTTAAAGAAACCAAAAATTCTCACTACACCAGGTATGGAGGCAGGAACAACTGAGAACTCACATATCTAGCTTCAAGCAGGAAACAGAGCAAACTTGGAAGGTGTGTAGGTTTTTAAACCTCAAAGCCCACACCCTCAATGATATGCTTCTTCCAGCAAGGACATACCTCCTAAATCTCCCCAAATAAGGCAACCAACAGGGGACAAAGTATCCAAATGCCTGAGAATATGGAGGTCATCTCATTGAAATCCCCCCAGTTTCTTTGTAAAAGTTTTATGAATCAGATTATATTTAGGTCTATGTTCTCTTTCAATTTCGTTTCATTTATGAATGCACACAAATGTGTTTATAACAGCTTTGTTAATAATTGTCAAGACATAAAAGTAATCAAAATGTCCATCAAGTAGGTAACTGAATAAATAAGTTTTGGTCTATTCAGATAAGAAAATATTCATCACTAAAAGGAAATGAGTTATCAAAGCATGAAAAAAACATAGAGGGACTTTAAATGAACATTATTAAGTAAAAGGAGCTAATCGGAGCATATATGACCTTCTGAAAATGTAAATTTGTGAGAAAAATAAAAATGCCAGTGGGTACCAGAGGGATGGAGAAGGATGACTACCTGGAGCACAGGTTTTTTTAGGGTAGTGAAAATATTCCCTGTGATGCTATTCTGAATGATACTTGTTATTATCTACATGTCACGATCCATATGCAACACCAAATGAGTTATATCTTTAAATTATGTGCATTAGGTAATAATTATGTGGTTGTTTGAATGAAAATGGCCCCCATAAACTCACAGAGAGTGACATTATTAGGAGGCGCAGCCTTATTGGAGGAAATGTGTCACTGGGCTTGAAGGGTTCAAATGCTCAAGCCTGGTCCAGCATTGCTCTCTCTTTCTGCTGCCTGCCTATCCAGATGTAGAACTCTCCACTCTTTCTCCACCACCATGTCTGCCTGCATGCCACTATATTTCCTGCCATGACAATAATGGAATTAACCTCTGAAAGTGTAAGCCAGCCCCAATTAAATGTTTTCCTTATTAAGAGTTGCCATGTTCAGGCCGGGCAGTGGTGGTGCATGCCTTTAATCCCAGTGCTCATAGGCAGAGGCAGGCAGATTTCTGTTTACAGAATGAGTTCCAGGACAGCCAAGGGTACACACAAAAACCTTGCCTTTGAAAAACCGAAAACCAAACCAAATTAAAACAGAAAGAGTTGCCATGGTCAAGGTGTCCCTTCATGGCAATAGAAACCCTAACTAAGACAAATGGCATCATGTCTTTTCAATGTAGGTTCATCAGTTGTCAACAAATATACTACTTGGATGTGGATGTCAATAGGAATGGAAGGGGTGTGTGTGTGTGTTTGTGTGTGCGTGTGTGTGTTTGTGTGTGTGTAAAGGAGATATATGGGAACTCTGTGCTTTCTTCTCAATTTTGTGATCAACTTAAAAACTATTACTTGTAAATAATTAAAAGAAAACCACAATGGAAAACTAGTTATTTAATTGTATCCTTAAAAAATAATAAAACTAACTCATTTTGGGAAAAGCACGCTGGAATTGATTCCAGGACCTGATGATGCAAGGCAAGCACTGTACCTTTAAGTTTCACCCATTATTACAATAAGCTTTTAGTTAGTGCTGTTGAGGAAGGTGAGCCACGAAACCTTCCCTTGGAAAAATATTATTCCTTTCCATATGGACATCTGTCTTTGAACACCTAGTACCTCCCCTCCTGTGGGTGATTTGGATTAAGGCAGTTCCTGGTAGAAGGAGAGATAAGAACTCAGGACTCTTGATTCACATGTTTGCTTAAATCCGTTCAAATTCTGTCAATTGTATTCTGTGAGTTCACTGTCACTTTTAATAAACATGTAATTTCACTACTACTTCTCTCTGCTTTGTCCAACTCATTGTTTGAGACTCAAAGGAAACAGAGATGGGTAACAGCATCAGTTACCCAAAGATCCCTCCGGTAACACTTTGAAGCTTAATTTTAAAAAAATCACAAAGTTTCTTTTAAAAATATTAATATGATTTACTTTAATTAAAATATAATTAATTTCCTTACCTTCCTCCCTCCAATCCCTCCCATGTCCCCCTGTCTGCACTCAGTTCCACTCAAATTCATGACCTCTTTTTTTATTACTATTGTTAAACACAATTCCAGATGCATGCATGAATGCACACACACACAATATATATATATATACATAAATATATAACCTGTTGAGTTCATTTAGTATTGCTTGTGTGTATATGATTTCAGGGATGACCATTTGTTGTTAGATAACCAATAAGGTTATCTATAGTTCTTTGTGTCAAAAAACATTTTGATATAAATATTACCACTATTTTACAGAGACCTAGAGAATATAAGCAACTTTTGCAAGAGTGCAGAACTAGTATGTTCCAGAGCACATTTGTCTAGTTTTGCTGAGATTTGAGGAGTGTTTTCATATTATTTATTAGATTATAGTGACTCAAAGAATGGAATATAATGTTGCTTAATTATAGCTAAAACTGGTTGGTCAGAAGTTCAGGGAATGACAAAAGTATTTTCTTGACACTTTGTGGCTTATTACAAACAGACTGGATACAAGTGTGCTCCACAGAAACTCTTAACTAGCTGAAGCAAGGTAGGTGCCAGGGAGAAAGACAGAGGCACATATTCTCAGTGGGTTCTTTCAACATCACCTATAAGAAAATCTGAGTGAGACCTGGACAGAGGCCAGCTGTGCCACCACAGAAGCGGCAGGAAATAAGTAGTCTGCCTCCAGCTTAATAGACACACTGTACATAGTAGGCTACAAAGTCCTTTAAAATCAGTAAAGTATGTAGTTGAAATTATTTATTTACTTAGAATTGGCATAATACAGTGAAAACAGCACCAATTTGAGCATTGATGTATGGTAGGCCAAGCCCATTCAGTCTAATATACAACTGTAGATATATTTCATTCCTTTGAGTCAGTAATTAACTGCTCCATCCAAAATTATTCTAATAAAATATCCTTTGTGGAGCACTAGTATCCATCTTTCTCTCCTTCCTGACTTTAGGGGCTATGTGAGCTCCATCTCATGCTCTTGCTGCTAAACCATGATGGACACAAAGGCGTAAACTAAAATAAATCCTTCTTCTTCCATTAAGTCTGTCATATCTTTTGTTGCAGAAATGAGAAAGATAACTAATACAGAAAATTTGTACCGCGATATAGAGTCATTTTGCGATAAAATTGGCAGTGTGGCTCTTAGACCTTCTGAAATGGCTTGTGGGAAGAATGTGGAAGAATTTGGAACCTCAGATGAGAGAAGCCCTAGAATAGTCTAGGCAGAAGTAAATGGGCTACCTTCTTTATTGAAGTTATTTTAATTGTTATTATGTATACATGTGTATGCATATATGTATATGTGTATGTATGTGTGTATGTGTACGTATGTGTGTGCCAAAGGAAAACTTTGTTGAGTCCGTTCTCTACTTTTACCTTTACATGGCTTTCAAGGACTGAATGCAAATCATCAGGTTTGCACAGCAAGTGTTTATGCTCACTGAGCCAACTTGTCTACCCCACTGATGGATCATTCTTTTTTTTTTGTTTTTGTTTTTTTTCCAATTGAAATATTTCTGACACATGCATGGAAATGTGTGATTCTTCAAAAATCATAGAAAAATAATCCAATCCTTTTTAATATAGTCCCACTTGACCTTATTTTTTTTCTTTATTTTTTCTTTTTTCAAGTTACATCTCAATGGCAATCCCCTCCCTACTCTCCCCTCCAGTCCCACCCTCCCACCCTCAACCCCCCATTCTCTTCCCCTTTCTTTTTTTTTGAAGTTTAAGGTATGTCTTATTTCTCCCAACAGCTCCCCCTTTCAGTCCAACAAATGGTTCTTTTTCTTATAATAATAGATACAATACAAAACAACAGAGGTAATTAGGCCTGGACATTGGGAATGTACGCTGATGGATCATTCTTGCAGGAGTGTAGAAAATAAGAATGCTTAGAGAAATGTATAGATTGGACATTTATCTCACAAGGTTTTTAAGGGAAGTAAGAATTCTTTTGGGAACTGCTACAGGTCATTTTTCCTACATTCAGACAAAGAATAAAGATTGGAGTTGCATTTTATAGATGTCCTGGAATTTTGAGTGGAGCTAAATTCAAAACTAATAGATTAAGTTGTTTATTAATTCAAAACTAATAGATTAAATTCATTAATTCAAAATTAATAAATTTCCTGGGCAAAGTAAATTTCAAGACAGAATAGCACCTATGCTTTGCCACAGTTACTGTTCAGTGTTCTTAATTTGGATCTGGGAGAGAAGGGGGGAGAGAGAGAGAGAGAGAGAGAAAGAGAGAGAGAGAGAGATGTAAAATGTACAGTTTGCTTAGGAAGGGATTATGAAGATAAGGCAACTGTTACTGTTAAAGACGAAACATTTCACTCTGTACTAGTGTAGTAGGAAAGGAGCCCTAGTGCAAGATATTGAATGCTCCAACTTGTGAAAATCCGATTTCATGTGAAACGAGAGGATCTGAACTGAGAATACCACTGAGGAGAATCTAGGCTCAAAAATAACCACTTAAGGAAGTACATTCTCAGGTTTAGGTGCCAAGGCTCATAGGGAATATTGCAAGTGTGCTAGATATTGGGGAAGGCACAGATTACATCTTGAGCAGCAGAACTTGGTTGCATTGTCCACATGGTGCTGTTTTTTCAGATATACAAGGTATACAAAATGCAAGAGTAAGTGGGTCATGGATATTTGTACCAAGTTTCCAGAAAGCTGCTGAGTCTGTACTGTATGTGACAGGACCAGGTTCCTTGCAAGTAGACTCTGAGAGGTCAAAGCACAACTTTTTAAAGAGTACAGCCCAAGGTTCTGTGCAGACACCAGTATATTGGAGATGCCAAGATCCAAGATTGTGGAGCATTTTCTGCAAAAAGCTTCAGGCATGGAAGGGAACTGGACCATGAGAGAGGATGTCTTCTACAATAAATGGTGCTATATAGTTTGTGCTACTTAAGTCCATTGAAGCCCAAATGATGTAACTAGGAGCTCCAGATTTTGGACATGGAGCTACAGGTTTTGGTGTTTATTATCTTGCATGGTTTTGTCTTGTTTTGTTCTGATCTTTCCTTATTTTGAACTCTTTGCTTCATTTTGGAATGGGAATGTTTATTCTGTGCCATTGTATGTTGGCAGAATATAACTTTTAAAAACCTTTTTTTTTTTTTAAAAAAAAAAGGGGGGGGTATTTTTTTCAAGTCTCAGAAGAGACTGAACTTTTGACTTTTGTAATGTTGGGACTTGTAATACTTAGCATCAGCTGTCAACTTGGCACAAACCTAGAGTCATCAGGGAAGAATGAACCCTGTCTGCAGTATTGCCAATATCAGATTGGTCTGACTGCAAATCATTTTCTTAGTTTCTAGCTCATGTAGGTGGGCCCAGCCCAATGTGGGTAGTACTATCTCCAGGCAAGTGGACCTGGCTGTATAAGAAATAGTAGCTAAGCAAGCCAAGCCGGGAAAGAAAGTCAATAACTAATGTTCATCTGTGGTTTCCACTCTAAGCTTCTGCTTTGAGTTTCTGTCCTGGCTTCCCTTGATGATAGACTATAACCTATAATCTTTTTTTCCCAACTTGATTTTGGACTGTAAGACTATGAGGACTTATGAAGTTGAAATGAATGTGTTTTACATTATGAAATAGCTGTGAGACAAAGGAGAAATGACTATGTTGGTTATGTGCTGTGTTTGGATATCAAGTTGAGAAGAAGAGGATTTTAATTTCAATTGTCACTTTGATTGGTTTGAGAGCTACCTAGGGTATTAATGAGGCACATCTTTAGGCTTGCCTATAAAGAGAAATTTAACCCAAAAGATAAGGCCTTCCTTACAGACAGCACTATCCCATGGAGCTGTAGTTTTGGACTGAATAAAAAATTGAAAAGGAAAAATAAACAGATGCGCATCAGCATTTGTTTCTGTCTACTTTCTAATGTCAGACACAATGTGATCAGCTACCTCACACTCCTGCCACTCTGCCTTATCACCATGAGGAACTGTATTCCCTTTTAAATTGTGAGGCCAAATCCTTTTTCCTTTAAGTTGCTTCTGTCAGTGATTTTGTCACTGAACAGAGAAAACTAACAAACACAGCCTGAGATTTAGCCAATGAAATTTAAGCCAAACTATTATCTTGCCATCCAAGCCTGATTCCCCCTGAAGGACCTTGCACTTTCTTTCCTTGTCTGGTAGCTAAATTGTGCAGATTCCAAGTTGAGCCAGAGTGGGATGACCCTGAGTACTCTCTTGGAGGATAACTTCCCAGAAGTCAGCAGTTGCATGAAAAAAAAATCAATTTATGTTGTATTGTCATCAAAATTTTGAGGTTGTTGGTCACACAGTGTTAAAACATTGTTTATTAAATCATTTTCTTACCTGCAGTCCTTCCTTTTGATGATATTGTAAATTCTTTTTATTATTTGGGAAAAAGAAACAAAAAATCCTTCATGAAAATTAAAAACAATGAATGTAACAACTTTCTCTTCTGGTAAGAACAAAAGGAAGAAAATTCTTTCTAAAGATTGTACTTCTCGACATTTTATTGCCTAAGCTTAATTACCCATACCTTTTACTTGAAGTAGGGAGGGAGAGAGGGAAGGGAGGGAAAGGGGAGATAGAGGGAGGAGTGAGGAAAAGAGGAAAGAAAACATTGAAGGTCTTTTATATTCTCCTTTAAAAAGGCTTTCCCAGAGGATTGTGGATCAAGGTCAGTGGTAGAACTCTTCTTAGAATGCCTCCTAGCCTTGGGTTCAATGGCGATTACCACAAAACAAAATGCATTCCTTCATTTAAAAATCTATTTAAGTAAAATACACTTGCCTTTTTTATTTCTTTTTCACTTTTATTGAAAATAAATTTTCAGCCGGGCGGTGGTGGCGCACGCCTTTAATCCCAGCACTTGGGAGGCAGAGGCAGGCGGATCTTTGTGAGTTCGAGGCCAGCCTGGTCTACAAAGCGAGTCCAGGACAGCCAGAGATATTCAGAGAAACCCTGTCTCGAAAAACCAAAAAAAAAAAGAAAATAAATTTTCTTTTTGCGACATAATCTATCCTGATTATAGTTTCCCCTCCCTTTACTCCTCCCAAGACTTACCCACCTCCCCTCCCATCCACATCCACCTGTCTTCTATCTTTTTATTGGAAAACAAGCTGGTTTCTAAGAGATAATAATATAATATTATATAATATAATAAGGTAAAAAGTCCAATACATCAGAATAGAATAAAACAAACATACGGAAGGAAAAGAGCCCATGAGAAGCACAAGAAAAGGAGACTCACCACTCATTTGCACATCCAAGAATTTCATAAAAACTCTAAACTGGAAGCCGTAAGAGATATGCAAAGGGAAAGTAGGGTTAAAGAGAGAGAAGAAAAAAATAAGTAAATAAGATAAAAATTTTAAAAATAATAAGTTTTTTTTTTTTAAAAAAAGGAAAAGCCCAACACAACTTTATGGGACTAGGAACCTCTAAAGATACCATTAAGTTCATTTTACCTTGGCCATCTACTGCATGACATGCAGCCTACCCATGAGTAGTTTTGTTTATCTGGTGAGACTCCCTTGGAGAAAACTAAATTTTCATTTGCAAGTGATTATCAACAGGACATGGCTTCTGGGTTAAGGATGGGCATGTGTCCACTTCTCCTTTCAGCTCTAGGACCCCATCTGGTGCAGACCTGTGCAGGCCCTGTGCATTCTGTGAAGTCATATATGCATTGATCCATTTGATTTAGTGATTCTTGTTTTCTTGGTGTCCCCATCTCCTCTGGCTCTTATGCTCTTTCTGTCTCCTCTTCCACAGGGTTGTTTCCTTGAGTCCTGAAAAGAGATATTTGATGGAAAAATCCCATTAGGACTTTGTGTTCCAAAGTCTCTCACTCTCTGCATAATGTCTGTTGTTGGTCTTTGGTTTTGTTCCCATCTACTTCAGGTAGAAGCTTTGATGATTATGGCTGAACAAAGAATTGATCTATGAGTACAGCAGAATGTCATTAAGAGTCATTTTATTACTACTTGTTTGTTTTGTTGAAAACGTAGTATTAGGTTTTACTCTAGAGCTATCTTGTCTTAGGTTCTTGGTCACCCATGAAGTGTTGGGTATGGTTTTCATCTTGTGGAGTGGGTCTTAAGTTAAATCAGATATTGGTTAGTTAGTCTCACAAACTTTATGCCACAATTGCATTAGTATATCTTGTAAGCAGGACACCATATGCATATCAAAGGGTTTATGACTGGGTTAATATTTATGCTTCTTTTTTGGTAACATGCAGAGTACCTTCCTGTACCAAAGATGCTAGAATGTAGGAGTGATAGCTCTGTATAGGTACCAGCTTGACTTCTCCCATATTCAATGAGTTGTAAAGGTGTTGTCTTCAGCAATAGAACCTTGAAGAGCAACCTATGGTGTTGACAGCAGCCAGAGTTGTTGAGGGGGGGTTTCCATGGGACCCATTTAGCCAACAACTCAATTAGATGTAACCCAATCCTGGTACTAGAAGCTTCATTTGTTGACAAGAAAAGGACAGATGGGGTTCTGTCTTCCCAATTATTTGCTAACTTCATTTAGATAGCCTTCATATATGTATATATTTTAGGAAGTTTCTACTGTATTCTGTTTCCATACTGTCTCTCAATCAGCCCTTAATTTTAGCTGTTTCTCCACAAATTCCTTCCCTCTTCTGCCTCTTCCCTTCCCCTCCCCACTTTATTTTTCTGTTCTAACATTCATCAATCTATAACTCTCTATTCTATTTTCCTTTTCTAGGAGATGTATCTATCCCTCTCTCCCTAGTCCCTTTCTCTATACCTACCTTCTGTGGTTCTACAGATTATAGTTTTGCTATCATTGATTTAACAGCTAATATCCATCTAGAAGTGAGTATATACCATATTTGTCTTCCTTGGTCTGGGTTATTTCATTCAGAATAATTTTTTTTCATTCTACTCATTTACATGTAAATTTCATGATGTCATTTTTTAACTGCTGAATAATATTCTAGTGTGCAAATGTACCACATTTTCTTTATCCATTCATCTGTTGAGGGACACCTAGGTTGTTTCCAAGTTCTGGCTATTGTGAATAGAGCACCAATGAGCATCATTGAGCAAATGTGTCTGTGGTAGAAAGAAGCATCCTTTGGGTATATGGCCAGAGTGGTATAGCTGGATCTTGAAGCAGATCTATTTCCAGCTTCCTGAGGAAATGTCATTTCTGTAGTGGCTGTAAGATTTTGAGCTTCCACCAGTAATGGATGAGTGTGCTCCACTTACTCCACATCCTCACCAGCATGAGCTGTCATTCTGACAGATATAAGATGGAGTCTCAAAGCAGTTTTGATTTGCATCTCTCTGATTATTAAGGATATTGAACATTTATTTCATTAAGTGTTTCTTAGCCATTTGAGTTTCCTCTTTGAGAATCCTCTGTTTCATTCTGTATTATTCTCTGCAGCACAATTTAAGGTCAGGGATGGTGATACCTCCAGCAGTTCTTGTATCATTTAAGATTGTTTTTAGCTGTCACGGGTTTTTTTGTATTTCCATATGAATCTTAAGATTATCTTCCAAATATCTCTGAAGAATTGTGTTGGAACTTTGATGGGGATTACATTGAATCTGTAGATTGTGGTAGGATCGTCACTTTTACTATATTAACCCTATCGATCCATGAGCATGGGAGTGCTTGTCATTTGTATGTAATTATTTATTAATTATTTTTATCTAAGTTATAAATCCCAGAAGCACATACATTATCCTGGTTTGTCTCAATTCATAGGCTGTGTCTTGTCTGGTGTTTTATATGAAAGTGGCTAATTGAAATGTTCAATAAAGGGGATTGTATGACATCATCAGGTGCTATCTTTCTCAAGCCTCTGGGTCTTTGCTTATGCCTCCCTTTTGTTAAGGCTTTCTAACTGTGGGTGTTCTCTGAACACTGCACCTCACTGACACTTCCATTTGGAAGATGGAAGTCCAATGTGGGTCTTATCAATTAAGATCCCAGTGAGGGGGATCCAAGATGGCGGCGGCCCACATGGATGCATTTTGAACTTGGGGAAAACAGCCATAAAGCCACAGAGTTATAAAACACTGTGGAATAATCTGAGTGACTCAACCCCCTGGGTCTCACCCAGCTACCCAGGGACCATTAGAAGTCCATGGGCAGGACTCACCTCCCCTCTCTCAGACATGCTCAGAAGCCACTGAATCTGGGAATCGGGAACCACCACCAGGAGAGACTCTGAGTAAGATTCACTCTAATACCCAGTGGGCAGATTCAAACCCCACACAGGGTTACTCACCAGACTACTGGGGTCCTAGATCCCACACAGGCATTCTGGCTATTTAGCAAAAGGTTGCGGACCCGTGGGACTCTTAGCAGTGCATGCAGCAGCTGACAGTTCCACAATGTGTCAGCCCAGCGGCAAACAGGTCCACAGCAGCATTTTGGAAAGTGCAGGCATATTTGTGCCCTCCCACCAAGAGGGGTGTAGGACATACATACAGGCCCCTCTATTGAATTTACAACCATTGGGAAAAAATCGCTGGAGCGGGACTAAGCAGCAGGATACTCTTCAGGCTGCAGGTTACACAGCAGCTCGACTGCTGTGTACTGGAACTTGGAAGACAGTGGCCCCATTTGCCAGTATCCAAAGCCAGCTCCATACCCACATAGGAGGAGCTGTGAGAGTGGCAGAAAAGGCGGCAGGGTTGGAAGGCAGATTTGTCCACCACAGGGTCCAAGCCCTGGGCAAATTGTGGGGTAATAATTATTAGACTCTTTTGCTAGTGCTGGCCCTTCCAGTAGGAAACCAGAGCTTAAGCATATAACTCCACCCCTGGATCGGTGAGGTTTCGACCTGAGAAACAATGCTGAGTGACTCACCTTAAGGGCATGGAGTTGGGTCCTTTCAAGACTCCAGCAGGCAGCCTCAACTCCCAAACTTGGGACCTCCAGAGTCCACAGAATCTGTGCCTGGACACACAGGAGCATACCACCAGAGCCACTGCAGGCTGAACACTCAGTGTGCAACATAGACAGCCCTGACTTGGGAGCAGTGAAACAATCCCTGAGCCATTCCTCATTGCCTGGGAATAGGCTGCATCAGCTCACAGTGCTTCTGGCTATTAGATGCACATTGGCCCTGAGAACCCCCTGTGAGCAGCCAGGGAGGACCACAAACATGGTCCAACACGTAAGCTGCAGGGGAGCTACAACCCCACCCAACAGCCTGAGGCCTGCCAACTTGCACTGTCGTCTATACAAAGACCAGTTGGATCTCAGGAATCTACAGGAACTCATCACCATCACAACCCCTCACCTGAGTTGGGACAAAACAGGAACGGGTGAGCTCTCGGAGACACACTGAAAACCTCCACACAGGGCCCCTTCCAGCCAGGGGAAAGCAACAGATCACCAGCAATACAACTGCTACACCAAAGCTCCTCCTTTGGCTCCAAGCCCAGAAGACAACAGGAACAAACAGCTAAGAACAACCAAATGACTAAAGGTCAGAGAAAAAAAACGAGAAACAACAGAAGTCAGGGAGATATGACTCCAACAAAACACAACTATGCTAGTACATCAAGCCCTGACCACTTCACCACAGCTGAAACACATGAAAACCACAACTCTACAGACTGGAAAGTGATAGAGTCCTTTCAAGAAGAATTTTAATCTATGAAGGAATTCAAAGAGTCCACAATTTTACAAGCAAAAGCAACATATAATACCATCAGAGAGCTCCAAGCCAAAGTGGCTCAAATTGAACAGGAAAGAGACAAGGCAATGAAAGATTTAAAAGAGATGAAAGATTTCCAGGCAAAGACAAGCAAATTGGAGCAGGAAATATACAAAACGAATAAAACCTTTCAAGACATGAAACTGGAAATGGAAGCAATAAAGAAAACACAGTCAGAGTTAAGAGTGGAAATGGAGAATCAAGGGAAGAGAACAGGAACTACAGACATGAGTATCAAAAATAGGATACAAGAGATGGAAGACAGAATCTCAGGCATGGAAGATTCGATGGAAGAAATCAGTACAACATCCAAAGCAAATGAAAAAGCTAAAAAAGTCCTCACCCATAACATCCAAGAAAATCAAGGACTCAATGAAAAGTTGGAACCTGAGAATTATAGAGAAAGAGGAAATAGAAGACTTCCGACTCCAAGGTCCAGGAAACATCTTCAACAAAATCATAGAAGAAACTTCCCAAACCTAAAGAAAGAGATGCCAATAAAATTCCAAGAGACTTACAGAACACCAAACAAATTAGATCAGAAAAGAAACTCCTCTCACCAGTTAATAATTGAAACTTCAAATGTATAGAACAAAGAAAGAATATTAAAAGCCATAAGAGAGAAAGGTCAAGTAACATATAATGGCAGACCCATCAGAATTACACCTGACTTCTCCTCAGAAACTGTAAAAGCTAGAAGGGCCTGGACAGATGTCCTACAAGCCCTGAGAGAACATAGGTGCCCCAGCCAGACTACTATACCCAGCAAAACTCTCTATCAACATAGATGGAGAAAACAAGATATTCCATGACAAAATCAAATTTAAACAATATCTACCCACAAATCCAGCCCTACAGAATATCCTAGAAGGAAAATTCCAACCCAGAGAAGGTAACTACACCCAAGAAAACAGAGGAAACAGAAAACTCCACGGCAACTAAACCAAAAGAAACACAGGACCACCACCTATACAAAAATAATGGGAAATAACAACCTCTGGTCACTAATATCCATAAACATCAATGGACTCAACTCCCAAATAAAAAGACACAGGCTTGCAGATTGGATCCGTAAAAGAGACCCAACAACTGCTGCTTAAAAGAAACACATCTTACTAACAAAGATAGACACTATCTTAGAGTAAAGGGCTGGGAAAAGGTTTTCCAAGCAAATGGACCCAGGAAGCAAGCTGGAGTAGCCACCCTAATATCAAGCAAAATAGACTTCCAACTGAAGTTAATAAAAAAAGAGAGAGAAGGGCATTACATACTCGTTAAAGGAAATATTCATCAAGAGGACAACTCAATATTGAACATCTATGCCCCAAACACAAAGGCACCTACATTTGTAAAAGAAACTCTCCTAAAACTTAAATTGCACATCGATCCCCACACGTTAGAGTGGGAGACTTCAACACCTCACTCACAACAATGGACAGATCATCAAGACAGAAACCAAACCGAGAAATAATGTGCCTAACAGAGATATTGAACCAAATGGACCTAACAGATATCTACAGAACGTTTCACCCAAACACAAAAGAGTACACCTTCTTCTCAGCACCACACGGAACCCTCTCAAAAATCTACCATATAGTTGGACACAAAGATAGCCTCAACAGACACAAGAAAATTGAAATAATCCCTTGTATCTTATCAGACCACCATGAAATAAAGCTAGACTTCAACAGCAAAAGAATCAACAGAAAGCCTACACACACATAGAAATTGAACAACTCTTTACTAGATGACTACTGGGTCAGGGAAGAAAAAAAGAAGGAAATCAAAGACTTTTTAAAATCCATCGAAAATGAAGACACAACATACCCAAACCTATGGGACACAATGAAAGCTGTGCTATGAGGAAAGTTCATAGAACTAAGTGCCTTCAAAAAGAAAATTGTGACAGCACATATTAGCGAATTAACAGCCAAACTGGATGAATTGGAAAAAAAAAAAAAGCAAACACTCCCAAGAGGAGCAGACGGCAGGAAATCATCAAACTTAGGGCTGAAATCAACAATTTAGAAACAAAAAGAACTATACAAAGAATCAATGAAACCAAGACTTGGTTCCTCGAGAAAATCAACAAAATAGACAGACCCTTAGCCAAATTAACTAAAAGACAGAGGGAGAAAACACAAATCAACAAAATCAGAAATGAAAAGGGAGAAATAACAACAGACATTGAGGAAATCCAGAGAATATTTGGATCCTACTTTAAAAATCTATACTCCACCAAATTTGAAAACTTAAGTGAAATGGACAATTTTCTTGATAGATTCCACCTACCGAAGCTAAATCAAGATCAGATAAACAGATTCAACATCCCTATAACCCCTAAGGAAATAGAAACAGTCATTAAAAATCTCCCAACCAAAAAAAGCCTAGGGCCAGATGGCTTTAGCACAGAATTCTACCCGACCTTCAAAGAGGAGCTAACACCAATACTTTTCAAACTCTTACACAAAATAGAATCTGAAAGAACATTGCCAAACTCATTCTATGAGGCCACAAGCACCCTGATTCCTAAACCACACAAAGACCCAACAAAGAAAGAGAACTTCAGACCAATCTCCCTCATGAACATAGATGCAAAAATACTTAATAAAATACTAGCAAACCAAATTCAAGAACACATCAAAAGTATCATACACCATGATCAAGTAGGCTTCATCCCAGGAATGCAGGGATGGTTCAACATATGAAAATCCATCAACGTAATTCACCACATAAACAAGATGAAAGAAAAAACCACATGATTATCTCGCTAGATACAGAAAAAGCATTTGACAAAATCTAATACCCCTTCATGCTAAACGTTCTGGAGAGATTGGGCATACAAGGACCATATCTGGAAATAATAAAGGCAATATACAGCAAGCCAGTAGCAAACATCAAAGTAATTGGAGAGAAACTTGAATCATTTCCTCTAAACTCAGGGACAAGACAAGGATGTTCACTTTCACCATATCTCTTCAATATAGTACTTAAAGTTCTTGCTAGAGCAATAAGACAACTAAAAAAGATCAAGGGAATACAAATTGGAAACGAAGAAGTCGTTTTGCAGACGATATGATAGTATACATAAGCAACCCCCAAAATTACACCAGCGACTCTTACAGCTGATAAGCACCTTCAGCAAGGTGGCTGGATACAAAATTAATTTAAAAAAATCAGAAACCCTTCTTTATACAACAAATAAATGGGCTGAGAAAGAAATTAGGGAAACAACTCCCTTCACAATAGCCACAAACAATATAAAATACCTGGGGGTAACTCTAATCAAGCAAGTAAAGCCCTTGAAGAAAGAAATTAAAGAGGCCATCA
>CAJQZJ010037357.1:1517596-1544583 GCA_907164525.1 Lophiomys imhausi | reverse complement strand
AAATCTGGCCATCAAATGATGGCCAGCACTTTTTTCAACAGGACTCTAGGAGCTCTCTAGTATCAGGGGCCTCTTCCCTTTCTGGGCTCCATGCACTGTCCTTAAATAGGAGGAACTCTGTTTCAGCTTAATTTGGGCTCTGCCCACTTAGCAGCTGAAAACAATGTCAGGCCAGATACTTTGTTTCTTCAAGTCCATTAAGTCTTTCCTGTTTTTCCTGACTTCAACCTTGTTTTTTCAGTCTATTAAGTCTTTCCTGTTTTTCCTGACTTCATGCTGATAATGCTCTTCAGGCCCCGAATTAAGAGACAGTATCAGAAACTCCTATATATTTTCTAAATCTAATTTATCTAACCCCTACAATGGTCACCTAATTTTTGACAAAGAAACCAAAACCGCACAATGGAAAAAGGACAGCATCTTCAACAAATGGTGCTGGTCCAACTGGATGTCCTTTTGTAAAAGATTGAAATTAGACCCATACTCATCACCCTGTACAAAACTTAAGTCCAAGTGGATCAAAGACCTTAACAAAAGCCCAGTCACACTAAATCTACTAGAAGAGAAAGTGGGAAAAACCCTCAAAATCATTGGCACAGGTGACAACTTCCTGAACAGAAAACCAACAGCTCAGGACCTAAGACCAACAATCAATAAATGGGACCTCATGGAACTGAAAAGCTTCTGCAAGGCACAAACACTGTCATTCGAACAAAACGGCTGCCTACAGATTGGGACAAAAATCGTCACCAACCCCACATCGGACAAAGGGCTAATATCCAAAATTTACAAAGAACACAAGAAATTAAAGTCAAGAAACCAAATAATCCAATTAAAAAATGGGAGAAAGTGCTAAACAAAGAATTCACAAAGGAGGAATTCCTAAAGGCTGAGAGACACTTGAAGAAATGCTCAGCATCCTTAATCATCCGAGTAATGCAACTCAAGATTCCATCTCACACCTGTCAGAATGGCTAAGATCAAACGCTCAAATGACAGCACATGCTGGTGAGGGTGTGGAGAAATGGGAACCCTCCTCCATTGCTGGTGGGAGTGCAGGCTTGTGCAACCACTATGGAGGTCAGTCTGGCAATATCTTAGAAAACTTGGAATAGCTCTGCCTTGGGACCCAGCCTTAACACTTGTGGGTATACATCCAAATGACTCCTCACTGAATCACAAGGAAGTTTCCTCATCTATGTTCATAGTAGCCTCATTTGTAATAGCTAGAAACTGGAAAAAACTCAGATGTCCCTCAACTAAAGATTGGATTTAAAAACTATGGTACATCTACACAAAGGAATACTATGCAGCTATCAGAAAAAAGGGAAATTATACAATTTGCAGCCAAATGGACAGAGCTAGAAAACCTCATTCTGAGTGAGCTAACCCATACTCAGAAGGATGCACATGGCATCTATTCACTTATAGTCGGATTTTAGCTATATAGTACAGGATATCTACACTACAACCAACGCACCAAAGGGAACAGGAACTTAGACTTTTTCATCCTGTCAATGAGACACTTTGCCCTAGTGGTGCCGCCTTGTAGGCCCCCAGTGTATGAGGAGGCTCTTGGCCCTCATAGGACTGCTGAACTGGGGCGGGGGACTGTTAGGTAGGGACACTCCACTCCAGAGGAGTGGAATGAAAGGGTTAGGGGGTAGAGGGTAGGAGGGCGGGACTGGGAAGGGTGGAAAGAGGACACTATGATCG
This sequence comes from Lophiomys imhausi, assembly GCA_907164525.1. NCBI lineage: Eukaryota > Metazoa > Chordata > Mammalia > Rodentia > Muridae > Lophiomys > Lophiomys imhausi. The sequence continues at coordinate 1,542,867 of CAJQZJ010037357.1, read as the reverse complement.
AGATGTGACCTGAAGCAATAAATAAATAAATTTAAAAAAAGAAATGTTCAATAAAAATTTGTAAAGAAATTTGTACAACACAGACTTATGATTTTAAAAATGGTGACTTTCATCAATTGTGAAAATGTGATGCTTCCCCTCCCACAACTTGCTTCTAGCTAAGCACATATCTTTTCTTCTCTGGCTCCAATATACTCAAATGGTTTAATCAATGTAAAACAACCAACCAGTTCATAGAAAAATACAGGACCACTTTTTGATTCACGGACCACCTAAATTGCATGAGTGACTAAGGCAATCTCATTTATTAAGTCCCATTGTGGAATGTAGCTCAGGACTTGATAGAAATGCTCTCCTTGGATATAGTGACATCCAGCTTCATTGAATGACAACAGAAATCAGGTTTAGTTTGAGGTATCCAAAGACATTTCAAATAAGGAAGCTGCTTGGGTTATGTTAATCTATAAGAGCAAAGATGACAAAGATCAAAATAGAAACATCTTTTTGGTATCCAATTTCCATAAAACTTAGGATTTTATTCTGCTTGGAAGTGGAAATCTTTTTTTAAGTTTTTTATTATACTTTTCATTATTTAAGACAAATTTTAATTTTAAATATATTTTGACATATTCTTCCCCTCCCCAAGTAAATAAAGAACAACTCTTTTGGTCTCTCTTCCTTTTCCTGCCATTCATTGTGGAATTATCCCAAGAAATTTTTCTATCAAAGAAAGTTTGTCACATGTATTTTAACAACTAAAGGCAGGCAAGGGAATTTAATTTCTCTTGATTTTTTTTTTGTAGGGCAAAATTCAGTACTTTCCAGACCACTGGAAATTCCCTGCATTGGCAGTTGTTACATGTTAGGCTTTTGCAGTCCTCATGGTATGTCCACATTTTTTATCCTTCATAAGGTTGTTTTTTCTGTTTGTGTTGTTTAGAAGAGCTGTTGGATCTTGAACTAACAGGAAATTTTGTGTTTTTTTCTCCCCCCAAAACGCAAGCAAATCCTTTGTCCCAATTTCTTTCCTTGTTGGATCTCCTACATGATATTGCAAATATTTGGTCACATGAGAGACTCAGAGTTAGAGCCATGATTCATACCAAACCAATGCATTTTTAAAACGTCTTTAGGTTTCAACAGTCTCCTTTCCTGTGGTGGGTAGAAGAGGTAGAATGAAGTATGCATGCATACGTGAATGTTTGTGTAACAGGAATAGTAGATGCCCAACAGACACTAGTTCTTACTATTACTAACTTGATTTTTTATTGTAATTTCATTAGCCAAATGTAATCAAAGCCTCCTTTTTTAAAGCACCTAGAATAAAGCTGAATATCTCTGGCCTCAGAGCAGTGATGTTGGGCCCAAATTAGAGTGAATGATAGATTACCTCCTAAGCTCACCCCTTTCCTCTATGCTAATAACTAAGCATCTGCCAATATAATAGGGAAATTTCCAAGCAAGAATGTTAAGTATTCTCTCTCACAGCTGAGAACATCTGGGTACAGCATCAAATTTGACCTCACACTTGGAGTTTGACTTGAAAACAAACAAACAAAAAATCAAAGTTTAGATTAGATGAATAGCTGTATACTTGTTTTTAAATGGTCCTAAGTTGCACAAACAACTATTGCAAACAGTATAGTCACTGGATTCTAGAGATTTTATGTAACAGTTTCTTAAAATAAAAGGTTGTTTCCACACCACAAAAGAAAACCCAGAAACTACTCATTTGTTAGTATTCAACCTTCAGCGAAATCACAGTGGAGGGTGGAAAATAAAGAACTCTCTGTGCTTTTCCATTAAAATGAGCTGAAAAGTAGTTAAGTGATGACTTATAAAATGAAGTACTTTCTTTTTAAGACATCCCCCTCCAGTTTTATAACTAGTTAATTGTTATTCACTTCTATTTAATAGCATAGTTAAGTAGATATGGCTTTGAGTAAAGTGAGAAAATAAGTAATTTACTTTCCTATGGTCAAATACATTACTAGATTATACTGTGCTTTAAAATTCTTATTAATATTTTACTACTAGTAGTAGTAGTAGGAGGAGGAGGAGGAGGAAGAGGAGGAGGATGAGGAGGAGGAGGAGGAGGAGGAGGAGGAGGAGGAGGAAATACAATTTCTTCTATGTTGTAAATGGAACAGAGGTCAAAGAGGGTTTTCATTTGTTCTAGTCTTCTGCATTGGACATAGTGGCAGTGAAGGTTCTTTACATATTTATAAGAATTAAATAACATTCTTGAGTTAGCAATGCTTACCTCTTCATTGCATGAATATTTTTGGCAGGAAAAGAAATGAAGCCTGTAAAATATAGAATACAAATTCTATTCTTAAAGTATTATTTGATTTTAAGAGTCTGGATTATTCTGGGACTGGACAAACCAGATTACAAAAATATATTTATCTCATTGCCTTCCTCTTCTCATTTAAGATTATTATACTTGCCCTATGAGTAACAGTTACACATCTCCTGGATCTCTCAGAGCTGCCCATCAGCTCTCACCATAATTCAAGTAAGCCTGTTTGTGCCATTTCTTTCACTGCTAGTGATACCTTAAATACATACTGAAAACATTTGGAACAAATGAAAGAACCCTTAAAAACATGTTTTCATGCCTCTGATGTGAGAGCACTCCTCATCAAACCAATGTATCTTCAAGAAGTCTGGAGGTTTCAATAGATTCACTGGTAATTTTTAACCAAAGGGGAGAATGAGGATTTTACATAATCATGTGTGTGTGTGTGTGTGTGTGTGTGTGTGTGTGTGTGTGTGTGTGCTGTCCTATTTCAAGACAGAGGTCCTAAAACTCTTATAATTTTGTGAGTGATGAATGTGGTATTTTTTTTCCTAACAGCATCTTATTGTACAGTCCAGGATGGTTTCAAACTCATAATCATCATTCCTCAGGTTCTTAAATGCTGAAATCATAACTATGTGTCACCAAGCCTACCTTAGGGCTATTTTCTTTTTGTTATAACATTTGATCATGGTACCTACATCCTGACATAAAAGGTTCTAGACTCTCTGGAATTATGAGAATCTTTTGTGTGCTAACAATATGATTAGTGACAAAGTTTCCTAGCTCCAGGATGGGAACTGGTCACCAGAAAAAAAGAAACAAAAACTAAGGCATGATTAAAGGGTTGGAAGTTTCAGACCCACCTTTCTACTTCAGGAGGAGATAGAACTTGAGTTTAAAGGGCTCACCAATAACTGATAATCTAGACAATCCTGTTTATATTAATGAAACATCTATATAAACTCTAGACAACAGAGTTCAGAGAATTTCAAAGTTGGTGAACACATCGAAGTTCTCAAGGGATGACATACCTAGAAAGGGCATGGAAGTCTTGTACCCTTCTTATTGCTCTCTCCTTATCTGGCTCTTTTTCTCGTAGCTGCTTTGCAATAAACTTTATTAAAAGCCAGTAAATATAAATATTACTACAAATTGTCAGAGACAATGAGGGGGTGCTATGTGAATCCTCAATTGATAGTTGATCAGAAGTGAAAGTAGCAATGGTCACTTGTGTTTGGTAACAGAAAGTGAAGGTCAATTGGTAAGACCAAACCTTTGCCAATGGGGTCAGAAAAGAGTGGTAGTGTATTCCTAGTGTAAAGGCTTAGAAAATTGCATGGTATAGCAAAAGCCCCCTCCCCAACCCCACACATTTGATACTACAGTGTTTTACTTAAATTTGTCTTTTTGCTATTTTTAACTATATATTTTTTTCTTTTTGGCTTTTGTTTTGGTTTGGCTTTCTAGTACTGTGTGAAATATTTGTTTTTCTTTTCATTTTTTTTTCCGAGGCAGAGTTTCTCTGTATAACACCCCTGGCTTTCCTTGAACTTGCTTTGTAGACAAGGCTGGCCTCAAACTCACAGAGATCCACCTGCATCTGCCTCCTAAGTGCTGAGATTAAAGGTGTGAGCCACCACAACAGGCTTATTTTTCCATTTTTGTGGAAAAATGTATGTGTGATGAGATGATGACAGCTGTGATAAAGAGGTGCAGAGACATGCTTTTGTAGTGAGGGTGATAAAGTTTTAGTTGTAGAAAGCATCACCCCCTGTTGTTTTAACACATGGCATAGCCATAAATACTCACCAGATAGTCTCATTCACTCTTACAGCTTTCCCCATTGCCTCTCACTCTAGAGAAAGGGCATGGTTCAGGAATCTGTTCCTTGACCTTTACAGTTACACTCAGTTTGCAGGATAAGTTATTAACAACCTACGCACCAAGTGTTCTCAAAAATATCCTTATTTTTCTGCAGCACATCTGTCTGAAACTGATTAAAAGGGCAGATTCCTACTTCACCTTTGCGAAACTAGAAGTGCCATTGTGGAGTTGAGGAATTTGCATTTTAACCAAATTCCAGGAAATTTCCATTTACAGGGACATTGTGAATTGCTCTGTCAAAGGGTCACTGGAAGCAGGGAAATGCAACCCAACATTGTCACTGGTAGTCTGAAGCTTTGTCCCTTAGGAACCTCCACTGAGATAAAGCTAGGTGGTTGCAAAAAAAAAAATGCAGCAAATAGAGTGAACAAAATTAGTCAGATAATTAAGCAAATAAAAGAGATATCATATGATTCAAATTCAGATGGAGAGAGAGAGAGTGGCACATACATATGACAGTGATGTTGGTTCCTTAAGAGTCATTCTTATGGGTTGTAACAACAGCCATATGTGATTGTATGACTTTTGATGTCACATTGCTCAAAGCATGTAATCTATAAATAGGTTCAAAGATGAAGAAAGTTTAAAAACCAAGTCAAAAACTATGAGCCACTTTACTTATTTTGCTTAAAGATCTTTGGTTTTGAAAAGAAAATTATAAGGTCATTGTTTTGAAATGGACTAGTCACATGTAGGGATGAAAAAGGAGTGCTGATAAATTCAAAGGTCACAGTCTGGCCTCAAATAAGTGTTACTCATTTATTTATTTATTTTTAACATCCTTCTTTGAGGTATCTCTTGGGGAAAAAGAATATTGTCTCTGAGTCAACTTTGAGATTTATCTGTTTGTTCTGAAAGTTTTGATTATCAGACAGCAGGAAATGCAAATTAGGTCACAACTGTCTTCTTTCTCTTATGAACTCTCCTTTGTTTTCTGTTTTACTATCCTGGTGGAAAATGTTATGGTGTTACTCATATTCTCATATTCATCTGCCAATAGCACATGTTGCTCTAAGGAATATAACTTAAGCATTTTGAACTTTTAATGTGGTGGTGCTACTCCTGGAGAACTAATTATATGCTTTTTAAAAAGAATCGTAAGCCAGTGTGTTGAGTCTTTAAAACAAAATTAATGTAAGCATATGTAAGTTGAAATAAAGCTAACATTTCTTACCCTTTCAAACAAATTTTAAACAATGTGTTGCCTCTTGCTATGAACTAAATTGTGTCTCTTCAAAATTTAAATGTTGAAGTTCTCCCAATGTAAAGACATTAGGAGATAAGGACTTTGTAAGTTAGTTAGGGTGGGGCTTCCCTGGTGGGATTAATACTTACAAGAAGAGACATCATATCATGCCTTCTTTTCACTCTTGATCTCTTTCTCTTTTCCATGCGATTAGACAAGGAGACGGCAGCCATGTGTGCCAACAAGAGCTGGATTTTTCTTGGATTTTTCTCAATTTTCTTGGATTTTTTCAGAACTTTGTGAAGATAAATTCATTCAATTTAATCCACCAAGCCTCCAGTATTTTATTATGGTGTGGTAAGGTAAATTACAGCTTCGGAAACATGTCTGATATTCTCTGACTTCTGAGTGAGTTTGTTCAACTATACTAACTAGTCATTTTTCCACTAGGTTTTCCATTTCCTGAATACCACATGCTCCTGATAATTTCCTAGTTGTCAATGACTATTAACCATGATCAGCATACCTGTTCAGCAAGCTCAGATTTACTAAATTTTAATACTTTAGTTCACTTGTTATCCATTCATTTTTAAGAAATTATAGAGATCTTCCTACCCAAACCACATGAGCTAGATCCACAATAAGTGATGATGTGAGAAGTGAATAAAATGTATGTGTTTCTGCCTGTATATAACTCTCAGTGTCATGAGATGATTGTAAATCAAGAAAGATATAGAAGAGCATAAATCCTGGAGTAGAAAGAAGGAAATCAAGAAGGACTCTGTGGTATTAACATTATAGCCAGTTTCTGAAGAATGTGGATGAACTGATCATGGAAAAGCCAGAAGAAAACACGCCAGGTAGAAATACATGTGCATTAAATTTCTAGAGAGGAAAAAAAAACTTTGAACTGAAAGATAGTATGGAACAATCCTGAAATTTGCCACTCACATCCTTCCTCAGTGAATGACTTACTCTTAGCTCTTGAGAGTACTATAACAAATAGTCTTGAATGAGAGTACCTCCATCACCTCTTTTAGCTGCAGAGGTCCATGTTACACATGACTTATATGTATACATATACACATACACATACACATGGAGGACTATAGGGCTTAACTGAATCATTTCAGAGTGAGCAAAAACTGAAAAAGGACTATTTCTAGCTAGATAGTTTCTAGTACAATTAGCTAAGTTATCCGTAGCATCAGCTAGGTTTGTTGTAGAGCTGGTAATACAGCTTTATATCTACACATGCATACTCCTCTCTCATCTACACATGCCTTTCCTTCCCTTCCCTTCTCTTCTCTTCCCTTCTCTTCCCTTCCCCATCCCATTCCTCCCCTCCTCTCTCCTCCCCTCCCCTCCTCTCCCCTCCCCTTCCCTTCCGTTGCCTTACTTTCATCAAATGACATTTCATTAAATACCCTAAATTCAAAACAAAATGATGTCAAACTTGGTATGTTCATTATACTATTATACTTGATTTTAATTTTAGTTTGCTAGAAACCACTGCAAGGCTTTGTTGCATGAAGAAATACTACATAGTTTCATCCTAGTCATGATAAAATATCTGAAAACCTTAAACAGAGAGGCATCTGACAACATAATTGATCAAAATTTCTCAAAAGTGTCAAAGTCATGAAAGATAAAGAAAGAATGAGGGACTTATTTGTTTATCTATCATCTATCTCTCCATCCATTCATCTATTTCTATCATCTATTTTTATACTTATTTCTTTTATTTTTTGAGATGATAGTATAATTACATCAATTACCCCTTCTCTTTCTTCCAAGACCTCCCATATAACCTACCTAATCAAATTCATTACCTCTTTTTTTCATTCTTTGTTGTTATATACATATATGTATAAATATATATATACGTATACAAATACTACCTTCTTTAGTATGTATGATGTTATTTGTATCTATATTTTCTAGGCTGACCACTTGGTATTGCATAAACAGTTGGTGGGATCTTTCTTATGTTTCCTAGTAATGCCAGAATCTACAGCCATAAAGTTTTGCCAACATGGCTGCCTAAACATGAGCTTAACAAAGACAAAAACAATAGACATGCTAAAGTAGATGGGAAAAACCCATGAGGCCTAAACCTACACAAAGAACTTCATACAACTAAAGAATGCTGAGAGAGTGCAGTAGAGATTTTTTTAATAGATTATAGGGGATGAAATTAAACACAAATGACAAGCAAATGTGAAGTGTGATCCTGGCTAAGTTCCTAGAACAAGAAAAAGAGAGGGCAAAAACACATACAAAAATCTATTGAAATTAGAACAAATTTACTTGAGTATTGTACTGATGTGAAATTCCTGGTTTTGATAAGTGTATTATGGTTACATAGGGTACTAATAATTAAGGAAACCAAAGTGAGGGGAGGATATATCATACCATTTCTTCAACCTTTCTGTTAGATCAAACTCCAAAAGGCTGCACAAATATCATCAAGCCTACTATATGAATAAGAACTAGTAAGGACTGCTAAGGTGAAGATGTATGGACTAGTAGATATTAGCAATGTGGTGGTAGCTTAAGTATAATAATCAACTGAGGGAGATTTGATGGCAGAAAGGGAGTGAACTTTGTCAACTACACCTCCAGGTTTCTATTTGAGGCTTCTAGTCTGAAGAGTTCATAAACTGGGCTAAAATGTTCCATAGGCTTATGCATTTCATCATTTGATACCAAACTACTGACGTTATTTTGGGGAGGTTGTGGAACCTTTGGAATGTATAGTCTAGAGAATGGAAGTTGATCACAGGAGTGTTAGGCTCCTTCCTAACAGATTTTTTTTTATTTCAGTCTGAGCTCATATGAAGAATTTTAGCCACATATTCCCTTTTTTATTAATTGATTGCAAGGTTTCTTTTCTTTCTTTTCTCCAAATCCTCCCATATGGTCCTTCCCACTCTCCTTCAAATTCATTTATTTCAAAAACTAATTGTTACTGCATATATGTGTGTGTGTGTGTGTGTGTGTGTGTGTGTGTGTGTGTGTGTTTCGTATTTCTAAATATAATCTGCTGAGTCTGTATCATGTTACTTGTATGCATATTTTCAGGGCTGACTATTGGCACTAGACAGTTAATTGACATGCTCTCCCCTCTTCTGTTCCCAGCTTTCCTCAGTTGCCTAGTTCTTTGCATAGGGTTGATATGAGGGCTCATGGGTTTTTCCCCATCTACTTTCACACATCCATTGGTGTTATCCTTGTTTGGCTCATGATTGGGCACTCATGTTGGCGATACTTCAGAGGTGTAGCTTCTGACATTTCTAGAAGACACATTCTCCCAGAAAAATCCCCGTATCTTCTGGCTGTTACAATCTCTGCCCCCTCTTCAGCAATGTTCACTGAGCTTTAGATAAAGGAAAGTTTTGTAGAAGTATCCATTGGGACCTGACTCCAGAATTCTGCATTTTGATTAGTTGTGGTTTTCTATAATGATCTCTGTCTTTTACAAAAAGAAGTGTCCTTGGTGAGAGGTGAAGAATGTACTTATCTGTGGGCATAAGGACAACTGTTTAGGTTGTTGTTTGGGATTATGCTGGTTTAGTTAAGTGGGAGTTGTAGGTTCTTCTCCAAGATTTGTGACTCTACTAGCTATAAGTAGTTAGCTAGATTTCCAGTATCAGGCATAGTACTTCTCTTGTTGAATGTTTTTTTAAGTCCAATTAGAGAGCTTTTGGTTATCATCAAGGTAGTGTGCCACTATTGCATCCTTAGGGTTATCATGTCAAGATGGTTATTGATGTTCCTAGGTGTCATAGCTTGGTAGGAGTGTTGGTTGCTTCCCTCCTTTGGAAGCTTTCATGATACTTTCTGGTTACCATGAAAGCTAGTCCTCAAGGAAGCTGGACACCTACTATTGCTTTTAGACTTCCTCTTCTATGACTTTTTCTGCCTGGATGGAACTGTCAAACCATGAGTCAAAATAAATATTTATTTCATTAAGTTGCTTCTGTTAGATATTTTGTCACACAGGTAAGGGGAGTAATGATTATTGAAAATTGGTTTTGTTGTGACAAAACTGGCTAGGTGATTCCTATGCCACCATAAATTTCAGAGGATGTCTGCTAAAACACAAAATTCAGATGAGGAACAGATACTTGTAACATAATATCCAAACTTTCAAGTTTCAATTGAAAAAAAAATCACTTGACACACTAGGTCCCAATGAAGTTGTCAAGCTACATAAGAGGATAGCCAAAAGGTGTCAACACCAAAAAGAAATATATTGTTACAATTATGTAACAATGATTTTAATGTTTCCATCATAAAATGGTTCAGTGACTGACCAACAATAAGAAATTATCAACATATATGGACCACAGGGAAAATCCATGGAAATTTTTAACAAGTAGATGGAACATCTTAGCAAATATACAGAAATTGTAAAGAAGAACAAAAGTGAAGCAAAGATATAAAAGATATGAAGAAAAAAAACTAATGAATATTTTAGAGGTGAAACTATAACAACTGAAATAAAATTCTCAATAGATGGAGTCCAAAATAGAATGGACAGGAGGACAGATGGTTGTTATACGAGAAAGAGCCATTTGTTGGACTGAAAGGGGGAGCTTGTTGTGGGGAAAGGTATGGGGAGTGTGAGGGGGAAGAAAGTGGAATGGTGGGACCAGAGTGGGGAGTAGGGAGGGGATTGTGATGGAGATGTAACTTGAAGATATAAAATAAATAAATAAATAAAAGAATCAGTGAAATTGAAGGTAGAAAAAGAGAAATAATTTCATTGGAACAAAAAAATAAATTGAACTGAAAAAAAAAAAAAACCAAGCCATAGTACCTGAGATGTGTGTGACTTTTATGTCATTGAGTCTTAAAAGTAGAAAAAAAGCTTCAGTGGAAAAAAAGTATTTAAAGAAATGAAGGCTGAAAAATCCCCCAAAATAAGAAAAAAAGGCAAAAAGGAAAAAAAAAAAACCTAATCCCATAAGACTACAGTTTCAGGAAGATGATCAAACTCTGAACAGGATGAATGCAAAGAAATCTATGTTGAGACTTATCATAGTCACATATCCGTAAATAAGAGACAAAAGTCTTGAAAGAAACTAGAGGTAAATAACACATTTCTCATGTTAGGGAAACAATTTTAATAACTGTATATTCTCATAAACCACAATAAAGATCAGAAGGAAGTGTCAGAACATATTTTAAGTGCTGAAAGAAAAGGCCAACTAGAATTTTATGTCTAGTGAAAATATTCTGTAGGAGCAAAATGAAAGACATACTAAAATGGCCTAATACTAGGGAAAAATTTGCCAGAAAATCTACCTAAAATAATTGCTAAAGGAAGTTATCTTGGTTTTTTTTTCCCTTCCTGAGTTTTCTAAATGGTGCTATAAATTTAAATAAAATCATAATGATCACTAGTGTGAATTTCAATGTATCTAAGGGAAATATTTAACAGGGGGGGAGTAAAGAGTTATGAAAGATATTTCAGTTTTTCACTCAAACTGATAAAAAGTTGACACTAGTCCACAAATACATTTTTACATGTACTATGAAACCTATAACAATCAACAAAAGTGCCACACATAGATAACAAAAATAAACACACTGTAGATAAATCAATCAAATGGAAGTCTAAGCTATGTTTTAAGTAAACTGTCGGAAAATGAAAACAGCAAAACAAAAAGAAAGAGCCAAGAAAACAATTAAACTAACAGACTTAAGTTTTAACATACCAATAATTATAACAAATAGAAGCTGCCAGAATGCATGAATTCTAGGAAAATGTTTGCTTGGTGGATAAAAACATGATCTTGTAAACTCAATGCAAAGAAATGAAAACATACTGTCCAAACCAACTCAGAGGGTGGGATTGGCTACAGTTACGTTAGGTTAATCAACTTGGGAACAAAGGAAATTGCCAGAGACATAGAGGGACATTATATAATGATAAGAGGGTTAACACACTCCTTCTTCCTAGTTATGTAACACCAAAACATAAATGTTGCAGGATATGAGATGCAAACATTGGAAGAAGAAATATGCAAATCCAGGAATATGTTCATTTTCAAAGAAGCAAGCAAACAAAATCCTAAAACTGAGGTTTAACTTAAATATTGATGCTTCCACTCTAATAATGGGAGCAAGGCAAAATACGTATTTTATATGTATATATAGTTCTAATCACTACAATATACAAATTCTAATCACTACAATAATATAAGAAAGGGAATCAAACTCCAAAAGAAAGAAAGAAAACTACCTCTATTTCCAAATTAAATATATATGTATAGAAGAGCCCCAAATAAACTGAAAACAAAAATTAGAGAGACTTCCTAAGACCTAGAATTAATAGATGACTTTAACAACTCTACACTATGCAATATTATCATACAAAATCAATTTCTCGATATCAGCAATGAATTTGTGAAAACTAAAATTCAAAATAAAGTGTCATTACAATTTTTAAAACAAAAATCCTCTGTTAAATGTAAATCTCCAGAACAAGACTGTGTGCTGAAAACTATAAAATGCAGAAAAAAGATCAGTAAAACTGAATAGAGAAGTCAGAAATAGTCCCTCCTCCACCATGGTCCAGTTTTGGGGGCTTTTTTTTAAAGAAATGTTGCAAAAGCAATTCAACAAGAACAAAAAAGATCTTTTCAACAAATGATGCTGCAGAAAACAATGAACCTTGGCCCAAGGCTCCCACATTATGTAAAAATGCAAAAACTACTTCCAAGAAGATAAAAGGCTACAATGTAGAATATAACTCTAACTCCATTACTAGATAATAAGAAAGAAACTGTAAACACCAAATATAAGCAAACAGTGGTTAGATGAGATCAGAAAAATAAGGTTAAAAAAGAAAAATGATAAATTAGTCCTCACTGAAATTAAAATACTCTGCTCCATGAGAAAACTTGTTAAGAGCATTAAACAAAAAGCTACATACAGAAAGAAAAATGTTTACAAATTACATTTCTGTCAACAAACTAGTATCTAGACTATCTACTTAAGTCCCCAACTCAATAATCAAAATCTAATTGGAAAGGCAAGAAAATCTATTTCTCCAAATTGGATATATGGATGACAAATAAACATATGCAGAAAGAAAATTCAAGGGCTGTGAAGATGGCTTAGTCAATAAAGTCTTTGCAATGAATAGGATGACTTAATGTTAATTATCAGCACCCACATAAAAGTCAGGAATGGTGGCACATGCATGTGGTCCCAGAGCTGGGGAGCTGGAGACATAAGGCTTCCTAGGGCTTGCTGGCCAGCCAGTCCTCAGGAAAAAAAAAATGCCTCAAAAAATATAGTAGAAGGTAGTTGAAAAAGACATTAAACATCCATTGCTCACCTTCATATACACACACATATGCATACATACTCACATGAACGAAACAGAGAGAGAGAGAGAGAGAGAGAGAGAGATACACAGAGAGATGGACAGAGATGGGGAGATTGGAGGAGAGAGAAAGATTTAATATCACTACCTGTCTTTTTTTTGGTTTTTTGAGACAGGGTTTCTCTGTGTATCCCTCACTGTTCTGGATTCACTTTGTAGACCAGGCTGGCCTTGAACTCACAGAGATCCACCAGCCTCTGCCTCCCAAGTGCTGGGATTAAAGCCGTGCACTACCATGTGCAACATCACTACCTATCTTAATCAGTGTTTTAATTGCTGTGAGGAGACACCATGTTCACAGCAACTTTTTAAAAAAAGCATTTAATTGGGTCTGGCTTACAGTTTCAGAGGTTTAATCCATTATCATCATGGTGGGGAACATGGCAGCACACACCTAGACATGGTACTGGAGAGGTAGCTGAGAGTTTTACATCTGGATCTTCAGGAGGCAGCAAAAGAGAGCCACTGGGCCTGGGTTTGGCTTTTGAAACCTCAAAGCCTACTTCCAGTGACACACTTCCTCCAACAAGTCTACAATTATTCCAACAACACCACACCTACTAACCGCTCCCAAATAGTGCCACTCCCTGATGATTAAGTATTACAATATATAACCCCTTAGAGGTCATTCTTATTCAAGCTACCACACTACTTATTAAGGAAATGCAATTAAGACCATAAAAACTCCCCGTTTACATTGAAGAATGGATTTAAAAAAAAAACCTGTGGTACATTTACACAATGGAATACTACTCAACCATCAGAAACAACAAAATCATGCAATTTGCAGCCAAATGGATAGAACCAGAAAAGCTCATCCTGAGTGAGCTAATCCAGACCCAGAAAGATGCACATGGCATCTATTCACTGATAATTGAGTTTTAGCCATGTGGTACAGGATAATTATCTTACAACCCACACACCAAAAGGAACAGGAGCAAAGACCTTGTTACCTGTTAGTGGGACACTTTACCCTAATAGAGTTGCCATATAGGTCCCCAGCACAAGAGGAAGATCTTAATACTCATATGACTGTTGAACTGATGGGGGCTGTTATGTAGGGGCCCCCACTCCAGAGAAGTAGGATAGGTAGGAGGGGGGTGAGAGGATGGGAAGATGGGACCAGGAGGGGTGGAGAGAGAGGACTGTGATGGAAATGTAACTTGAAGTAATAAATAAACAAAAAATAAATAAATTTTAAAAAGAAAAGAAAAAAAGAGCTAAAACAGTAGAAATTCCAAATTCTAAAGCAAGTGCAAAGAAACTAGATTCTTTATACTTAGCTGGCAAGAGTATGAAATGGCATAGCCATTGTGGAAAATAGTCAGGCAATTTCAAAGTTAAACATAAACTTACTATATAATTCAGCAAACAATGTAAATTTATACACAAAGATTGTACTATTGCTACATTCCTGTTTTTGATAATGTACTATATAAGATGTATCTCTAAGAAGAAACTGAATGAAGATTACAGGAGACCCCTCTAAATTATCTTCACAACTTTTTAATCAATATGCAGCTATCTGAATATAAAAAGTAAAAATTAATTTTAAAAAATCAGGAATCATCTTACTTTATAAGGTATAGAAACCAAATAATTTTTAATTATTTAATATGGAACAATGCCTTTCTTAATTTACTCCATATATGTTTTATTTGTTTCTTTTTTAATATCTGTCTATATCTATCTATCTATCTATCTATCTATCTATCTATCTATCTATCTGTATATGTGTGTGCCTGTGTGGATTTATATACACCACACATGTTCAGGTCCCCTTGGAAGCCAGAAGAGGGCATCAGATCCCCTGGAACTGGAGTTCCCTCTGAATGTAAGCCCTGTGAAATGGGTCCTGGAGACAGCTCCTCTGCAAGATCAAGGAGTATTCTTCATTGTTGAACCATCTCTTCAGCCCTTCTGCACTAGTTACATTGCCAAAATCAAAGAAATAAAAGTATAGACATAGACAAATGGATTTTAGATTCTGGTACTTATCTGGAACCGTAACCAATAGAGCATTAGTGATTGTTAAAGAATGGTATTTGTTGGTTGAATAGGCTCTGATTTGAGATGTTTACTGTTTCCACAATGTAAATGCACATTTCAATTTACCAATGTGACCTTCAATTGGTATGTGACATATCTAAAACTGATACTAATTGACTACAACCTGCTAGTGAATGTTGGATAAAGGGTGTTTGTATATTGTTCTGTATACTTTAGATCTTAAGATTTATTTAATTTTTAATTATGTGTATGATTGTGTGTCTATGTGTGGCTATGTGCATGAGTTTGGGTGCCTGAGAAGGCCAGAAGTCATGAGATTTCCCTGGAACTGGAGTTACAGGTGATTGTGTGCCACCTGATGTGCGTGGTGGGAACTGAACTCCGTTCCTTGCAAGAATAGCATATGCTCTTAACTACTAAGCCATCTCTCCAGCCCCTTTGCATTCAATCAAAATACTAATATTTAGTTACTCTTAGTATTTATTCCTTTCCTCTAAAACTTAAGCTTTATCACAAAAATCTATGATACAAGTTCCTGGTAATTGTATTTGGATTAAAATAATAAAGTATAATAAAATATGGAAGATCCTCTTAAATTCAACAATTGTAAAATTCTAAGTAAAGAAGTTTCCTTTGCTTTTGTCAGGTGCTCAGATAACTGTGTGAAATGGGGAACATCAAAGCAAAGTTCATTATCAGAACGATTGAAATCTACCCATGCATTGACTGAGTATCATTCAGTGCCAGAGATGTATTATAGTGAGGTCTAATTTCAGGAGAGGGATTTTCTATACCCCTCTCATTAGCACCAGGAAGCTTTTGCTTAGACAAAAGATTTTTTTAATGTGCTAGCCAATTAGAGTCTCTACTGTTATAATGAGATAAAATCAGATTTATCTAAAATTCAAATGGTAAAACAATGCTGCCCCAGCATGGAACTTTATTTCTGAAAAGGACTTTACAGGACTGTTCCCCTACCATTTAATTAGCTAGTTGATGTTCCCACTTAATATAATTGTACTGTATTAACCCTCCCTAGAGAGGCAATGACAGAATATCTGTGATGTTATCAGTTGAATGCCAAATAAAAGGCAGGACCTAGAGCATTTGGTCGCTAAGTCTTATTAATAGTCATCTCCTAGGGATCACTGATTCAGTTGACAGCAGTTCTTTAGAGACATCCTCCTCCCTCTGCAGCTTAAGGAGCAATGCTCCAGGGGAACTTGTATTCCAACTCTGGCTTCACCATTCTCCAGTCATCTGATAGAGCCACATTCGAGATGCCTTCAGACCTTCATTTTCAACTATGAAAGCAGCAGTTTCTTGGTCTGTGCTCTTGCTTTATCCAAGGACTGCTGCAAGGACCATGTAAGAAAATATGTATGAGAACTTGTGTCATCTGATGTGTGCTACATTCATGTAATTATTAATATGTTACAATGGAGTTCTCTATCAGTGTCACCTCTACTGTCTGGTTCCTCTGTATAAAACAGTTCTGTTTGTTTTCTATTCCTAATGCTAGAATACAGGTTCTAGGAGGTAGAGCAATAATTCAACATCATTTTATGTACTAAAACTTGCATGAAGAAAAATCTCTCAATTCATATTTACCAAATGAATGATTGAATAAATGGAGAGAAGAACACCTTATGGCTAGTATTAATGTTTTCATTGACCATTAACTATTTTCTGTCTTGTTAAGCATCCAAACACTGACTCTCCCCTGAGGTGCACTGACAGACTCCACCACAGTATACTTTCCCACAGATGAAAACAACTTTTCTGGCCAACATCTATTATAATCCCCTCTCATTTCCTGCTACCACAGCCTGTTTTCTTATAATATCCCTTCACTTTAACAGGTAGCTTTTTGGAGTGGGGTTCTTTTAAGAATCACCTTGATGCCAAGGGCGGGATTTTACTTACCAGAAAGTGGCGATGTGGTTTGACCCAATATTGACCGTTCTTACTATGCCATGTGCCCTTATATAACATCAATCCTCACATGCATTCCCAAACTCCTGAGGCCACTCCAGCATCCATCAGTTGTCTGCTGTTGCATCAAATGTGACAGGCCAACACACTTCTCTACTTAATAGGCTAAAACCGTAACTACTTTACTTGCTCAGAGTTTTGTGGTGCAGTCATTTGGAATGGGCTAAAATAGGCGACTTTCTGGTACTCTGGCCAGTGGCAGCTACTACAGCTCTAGTGGACCGACTGCAATTGAACAGTCTCATATAACCTCGATTGCACACCTGAAGGTGATATTAGATGCCAACTGAGCCAACTATCTCCAAGTGACCCCTAGAAGCCTAGCTCAGGCTTCTTATCATATAGCATTCCAAGAGGGAAAGCCCTGCCTCTTCTAGGGAAGGCTAAGAGAATGCAATTATAACCAGAAAGAAAATTTCTCTAAATAGGTGGTAGGGGAACAGGTCTGTACAATCCCTTTGAGAAATACAGTTCCATGTTGGGGCAGGATTATTTTATTTTTAGAATTTTAAGTCTCTGCTTCTGTTATCCTTTCTTATTACTCATGTCTGAAAGAAGACTGTCCAATTAATCCCAGGGTCACTATGAGAAGAGCCTGTAAGGGTGCATTACTATAACAAGATGGCACTCACAGTGACTTCAGGATTGTAGCTTGAAATGGGCCACAATAGAAACATTCAAAGTACAGAAATCATCAAATGCCACAAATTACACCCCCCCACACATGCTTCTACTGAACACATCTGTAGACATTTCTAAGCATGTTACTGCTAAATCACTCTAGATTTTTTGGCACATTCTGAAGACATGTGAAGGGGCACAGAATTGACAGAGAGACTATTCTATCCTTCATCTTATTACATCTCATGGGAGTCGGGTTTGAGCTATGTTTTATAGAAGGCTTCACTTCACTTTTGAGATATTAACAAAAAATTCTCAGTCAATGTAGACTTACTATCAATTCATCTTATTTCATATCCTCTCATATATCCTGCTTTTTTTCCTAATTTGGACAAATATATTTGAGTTATTTCTATATAAGTAATCCATATTGAACAGCATACAATCCATGCATCCTACATTTCCTAAATTGTATTCTTGAAACTATCCAGAGAAGCAGAGTGCTCTACATCTAAACATAGATTTATGCCATCAGCATACATTATTTTTTAAGCAGTATTTACTATTCTATTTTCTCTCAAAATGGGCTGAAGGATGTTGCCCACTGCTTCACCTGTCCCCCACATTATCTGCAGGATGTAATTTCCTGGTGCTTTGTGCCAATTACTTCTACTGAGCACTGAGAAAGTCTTCTACTGAGCACTGAGAAAGTGATACTTGTAGCATATCTAATTTTCTATTTTGTTCTGAATATTAAAAATGCATAGAGAGGATGAAGAGATAAAGGATTGTGGTGTATCAGTCTTTCTAGTAATGTGGGAGAAAGCTTTATTTGCACACAAGAAAAAATATCTTCACAAGAGATGAAGAAACTAGGGGAAAGAACAAATAATAAATATTAAAAGATCTGTGAAGAGAGTAGGCAGAGAAGTTTTTATGCTTATTAATTACTTCAAGTTACATCTCCATCATAGTTCCCTCTTTCCACCCCTCCTGGTTCCACCCTCCCACCCCCTCCTACCTCTTCCACCTATCCCACTGATCCAATGTAGAGTGTCCCTACATATCAGCCCCTTTCAGTTCAACAGTCATATGAGGACTAAGAGCTTCCTCTTGCACGGGGGGCTTACATGGTAGCACCCCTAGGGTAAATTGTCCCCCTTAATAGTTAACAGAGTGTATGTTCTTGATCTTTTTGATGTGCTGATTGTGGATAGTTATCATGTACTATATGGTTAAAATCCAATTATAAATGAGTAGATATCATGTGCATCTTTCTGAGTCTGGGTTAGCTCACTCAAGATGAGATTTTCTAGTTCCATCCATTTCGCTGAGAATTGCATGATTTCCTTGTTTCTGATAGCTGAGTAGTATGCCATTGTGTAAATATACCACAATTTTTTTTATCCATTCATCCATTGAGGGACATCTGGGTTGTTTCCAGTTTTTAGCTATTACAAATAAGGCTGCTATGAACATAGATGAGGAAACATCCTTGTGGTTTGGTGAGGAATTATTTGGATGTATACCCAGAAGTGGTATGGCTGGGTCTAGAGGTAGGGCTATTCCAAGTTTTCTAAGATATTGACTGACTGATTGAGAACTGGACTTCTGGTGGCATGGGTGGCCTATGGTAGAGCCAGGGTCTCTGCCAGAATTGGATGTTGGGACACAACAAGGAGGAGGGATGCAAGGGGGATTGGGGATAGTTTTGGGGAGCACCAAGAGAGTGAGGAATATCTGCAGGCAAGTGATCTGCTTGGAGTTCTGGCAGCAATATAGCCTCTGGTTGAACAGGGGGTCTCCACCTGAGTGTGGGGTTCTCCACCATGATTGGGACTGGACTTCTGGTGGCTTAGGTGGCCTATGGTAGAGCTGGGGTGGATGGGTCTAAAAGAATGGTTGGGTCTGTGGAAGAGCAGCCTTCCCAGAATCCTGGGGGCTGGCATGACCTCTGGTCAAACAGGGAGCCTCTGGCACAGCCAATACAATTATTTTTGCATCTGAATCCCACCTGATCAAGATGAGTGAACTTTTAAATGTGATACTGAATTTACCTTTGTTGACTTTTTTCTTGTTCATTTATTACTTCAAGTTATATCTCCATCACAGTGCCCTCTTTCCACCCCCCCTCCCACCCATCCCACTTCTCCTATGTGGAATGTCCTTATATATCAGCCCCTCTCAGTTCACCAGTCATGTGAGGGCTAAGAGCTTCCTCTTGCACTGGGGGCCTACATGGTAGCACCCCTAGGGCAAATTGTCTAGAAGACTAGAAAGGAAACTAAGGAACAAAACAGCCATCCAACAAAGGCAAACTCAGAAGTTGGCAACTAGACCCATAATCACCCCAAACCGAGATGTTTAGAAACCAGCATAAGAATACAATCAACATGCTGGGCATGGGGGCACACACCTTTAATCCCAGCACTCAGGAGGCAGAGACAGGCGAACCACTATGAGTTCGAGGCCAGCCTGGTCTACAAAGTGAGTCCAGGACAGCCAGGAATGTACATAGAAACCCTGTCTCAAAACAACAACAACAAACAGGAAGTAACAATCATTGGTCATTAATATCTCTCAATATCAATGGACTCAATTGATATTAAAAAGACACAGAATAACAGAATGTATGTGAAAAGTAAATCCACCATTCTGCTACATAAAAGAAACACATGTCAATGTTTAAAATGAACATTAGCTCAGAGTAAAGGGTCTGAAAAAGATTTTCCAAGGAAATGGACCTAAGAAGCAAGTCGGGGTACCCATTCTAATAGCAAAATAAACTTCAAACCAAAATGAGTCAAAAGAGATAGTTAAGGACACTTTATACTCATCAAATTAAAATTCCAACAAGATGATATTTTGATTCTTAATGTCTGCACCCCAAATGCAAGTTCACCTACATTTTTAAAAGAAATATTACTAAAGCTTAAATCATACATTGATCCTCAAACATTGACAGTGGGAGTACTTCAATAAATGGCTCTCACCACCAGGAAAGTCATCCAGATGAAATGAAACAGAAATATTTGAGCTAACAGACATTATAAACAAACTACAGATATCTACAGAACACTTGACTCAGATTCAAAAGAACATACCTTCTCAGTATCACACAGAACTTTCTTCAAAATTGACCACATACTCAAGTTTCCACAGATACAGAAAACTGAAATAATCCCTGCTTCCTAACAGACCACCATGAACTAAAGCTGATTTTCAACAACAGAAACAGCAGAAAGCCTACAAACTCATAGAAACTGAACAACTCTGTACTAAATGAAAACTGAGTCAAGAAAGAACTAAAGAAAGAAATTAAAGACTTTCTAGAATTCAATGAAAGTGAATACTTATAGGACATAATGAAAGTAGTGCTAAAAGGAAAATTCACACCACTAAGTGCCTACATTTTAAAAAAGGAGAGATCTTATACTAGCAACTTACCAGTACACCAGAAAGCTCTCAAACAAAAATAAGTAAGCACACCTAAGAGGAGTAGACAGCAGTAAATAGTCAAACTGAGGGCTAAAATCAATGAAATAGAAACAATGAGAAAATTACAAAGAATCAATGAAACAAAGAGTTGGTTCTTTGAGAAATTCAACAAGATAACTCTTATCCAAATTAACTAAAAGACTGAAAGAGAGTATCCAAAATCAGAAATGAATGGGGGATATAACAACAGACACAGAGGAAATCCCTAGAATCATTAGGTCATACTATAAAAATCTGTATTCCACAAAATTGGAAAATCTCAAAGAAATCGAGCATTTACTCAATATATTTCCTTACCAAAGTTAAATCAAAATCAGATAAACAATTTAAATAGACTTTTAACACCTAAGAAAATAGAAGTCATCAATAAAAGTCTCCCAACCAAGAAAAATCCCAGGGCCAGATAAGTTTTAGAGTAGAATTCTACCAGACTTCCAAAAAAGATCTAACACCAATACTCAGTTTATTCCACAAAATTGAAACAGAAGAACATTGCCAAATTCATTTTATGTGAACACAGTCACCCTGATACCCAAACCACTCAAAGATTCAACAAAGAAGGAAACTAGAAACCTATTTCCCTTATGAACATAGATGCAAAACTATATAATAAAATAAGCACAAACTGAGTACAAGAACACATCAAAAAGATCATCAGCTATGATCAAGTAGGCTTCCTTCCAGAGTTGCAGGGATAGTTAAACATAA
The DNA here is from genome assembly GCA_907164525.1 of Lophiomys imhausi. NCBI lineage: Eukaryota > Metazoa > Chordata > Mammalia > Rodentia > Muridae > Lophiomys > Lophiomys imhausi. The sequence continues at coordinate 1,521,258 of CAJQZJ010037357.1, read as the reverse complement.
GAAAATCTCTTGGACCTAGGCTCTCTACAATTATGTAACTGATGAGCAGGTTGGTCATCATGTGGCCCCTACCAACTGAAACAGGAGCAGTCTCTGGCAAGGACTATGAGGCCTGTTTTTTTTTTTATCACTTCCCCTCATCAGCACTGTGGTGCCTGGCTTCAATAGAAGAGGAGGTGCTCAGACCTGATAGGCTCAATATGCTGGGGTGGAATGGTATGGGGAGGTGAGGAAAGGGGCTCCCTTTTTTTTGTGGAGAAGGGAAGAGGAAATGGGAAAAGTGGGCAGGAGGACAGGACTCAGAGGAAGAGAAGGACGGGGTTTTGATTGGGATGTAAAATGAAAAAGAAAAGAAAAACATTTAAATATTCATGTAAAATACTAAAATAAAAATATTTCTAAAAAGAAAATTATATATATGTATATATATATAGTGAATGTTTAATCCTCTATAAATAGTTATGGTTTTGAAAGAAAATGAATGGGACTATCATCATGTTCTATGCAGTAAATCAGCCCTATGAAGCAAAGGATCTTGTGTTTTCCCTCATTTGTAGAAGGTATGTGGGGAAAAGAATGACAAGAACCTAAAAGTGGGACTTTTAGAGAAGATAAAGAAGAAGAGAAAAGGAGTGAGAAGATAAGAAAGAACAATATATTGGTGACAATGCTCAAAATATGTTATTCCCATGTTTGGGAATGTCATAATAATAAAAAAACCCTATCAATGTAATCCACCATATAAAGAACACATGATAATCTCATTAAATGCAAAAAGAACCTTTGACAAAATCCAACACCCCTTCACGATAAAAATCTTGTAGAGGGTAGGGATACATTGAACATACCTCAACATAATAAAGGCAATTTGCAGCAAGCCTATAGCCAACAAAAGTTAAATGGAGAGAAACATAAAGCGATCCCAGTAAATCAAGATCCCAGTACAGACAAGACAAAGCTGTCCACTCTCTCCATATCTATTCAATATAGTACTTGAAGTGTTAGCTAGAGCAATAAGACACCTAAAGGAGATCAAGAGAATTCAAATTGGAAAGGAAGATGTCAGAATATCATTATTTGCAGATGATATGACAGAATGTATACATACATACATACATATATATATATATTCCTAAAAATAAATTCAACCAGGGAAACGTTTACAGCTGATAAACACTTTCAGCAAGATGGCTGGATACAAGATTAACTTAAAAAAAATCTGTGGCCCTCCTATATGCAAATGCCAAAGGGACTGAGAAAGAAATCAGAGAAATAACACCATTTACAATAGACACAAATAATATAAAACATCTTAGGGTAACTCTAACCAAGCAGGTGAAAGACTTGTAGGATAAAAACTTTAAGTCGTTGAACAAAGAAATTGAGGAAGATATAAGAAAATGGAAAGCATTCCCATGCTCATGGGTCAGTAGGATAAACATGTTAAAAATGGCCATTCTACCAAAAGCAATCTACAGATTTAATGGAATCCTCATCAAAATTTCAATACTCCGCTTCATATGGAAAAACAAACAAAACCCAGGACAGCTAACACAATCTTGAAAAATATAAGAACTTCCAGAGGTATTATCATCCCTGATTTCAAACTGTACCACAGAGCCACAGTAACAAAAATCACATGGTATTGGCATAAAAACAGACAAATAGATCAATGGAATCGAATTTAAGACCCAGATATAAATCCACGCATGCACAGGTACCTATTTTTGACAAAGAAGCCAGAAAGACACAATAGAAGACAGAAAGCATAATCAACAAATGATGCTGGTCTAACTGAATGTCTACATATAAAAGAATGCAAATAGATCCATACACATTACCCTACACAAAACTCCAGTACAAGTGGATCAAAGACCTCAATATAAAGCCAGATACACTGAATTTGATAGAGGAGTCTTGAATGCATTGGCACAGAAGACAACTTCCTGAATACAACACCAACCAGCTCAGGCAGTAAGATCAAAAATTAATAAATGGAACCTCATGAAACTAAAAAGCTTCTGTAAAGCAAAGGACACTGTCAATAGGACAAAATGGTAGCCCACAGAATTAGAAAAGATTTTAACCTACTCCACATCTGACAGAGGGAAAATATCCAAAATATAGAAAGAATTCAAGAAGTTAGACATCAACAAACCAAACAATCCAATTAACAAATGGTATACAGATTTAAAAAGAGAATTTTCAATAGAGGAATATCAAATGTCTGAGAAACAGGAGTATTCAACATCCTTAGTCATTGTGGAAATGCAAATAAAAACTACTTTGAAATTCCAACCTACACCTGTCAGAAAGGCTATGATCAATAACACAAGTGACAGCTCATGCTGGCAAGGACCTGAAACAAAGGTAACACCCTTCATTCCTGTTGGGACTTCAAACTTGTAAAACCACTGTAGAAATCAATCTGGCAGTTCCTCAGAAAACTAGGAATAGATCTACTTCAAGAACCAGATATACCACTCTTAGACATATATCCAAAGGAAGCTCTTTCCTACCACATAGACATTTTGTAAACTATGTTCATGGTAGCTTTATTCATAATAGCCATAAATGGAAAACAACTTAGATGTCCTTCAACTTCAAGAATGGATAAAAAAAGATGTGGCATATTTATACAATGGAGTATTACTCAACTGTTAAAAACTAAAATGACATAATGAAATTTGCAGACAAATGGAAAGAACTAGAAAAAAATCATCCCAAGTAAGATAGCCCAGTCCCAGAAAGACAAACATGCTATGTATTCACTTATAAGGTGATACTAGCTGTTCAGTAATTGATAATTTATACTACAATCCACAACTCAGAAAGACTAAGTAACATGGAGTCCTCCAAAAGGGACATATGGATCTCCTTGGGAAGGGAAAATAGAATATATTTTGTGGGTAGCCTGTAGGCAAATGGGAATGGGAACAGGAGGGATCAGGTGGGTAGGAAGGAGGGAATGAGTACAGGGAGAGATGACTGGAATTGGAGGGCATTTGGGGACAATGTGGAAACTTGTGATGTAGAAACTCCCAGGATTCTATGAGGATGACCCTAGGGAGAAATGCTGGCAATGGAGGATATGAAGCCTGAACAGAGCATCTTCTCTAACCAAACAACTTTCAGTGCTGGGACTGTAACATGAATTCAGTCAGAAAACCTTCAACCTACCATCTATCATGCCTGTAATATGTTCTGGGCAATGATGATGCAGAACTTGTGGAAGTGGCCAACAAATGGCTGGTCTAATTTGGGCCCATTGAGAGGGAGTACTTGTCTGACACTGCTGAATGACCAGTAACTAGAGACTGGATATCCCAGAGTCCTAGTACAGAAAAAAAATCAATAAAATAATTCCTAATGATATTCTGCTATACTCATAGATGGATGCCTAACCCAATCATCATTGGAGAGGCTTCTTCTGCCAGCTAATGAGAGCTGCCTACCAGGGATACCAACTAAACATGGCATAACAAGTTACTATCAGGACTGGGTGAGGCAACCCCGCAGGAGGAAATGGGTCCCAAGAGCAGGTGAGTCAGAGATACCCCTACTCCACTGTTTTGGAGTCCCACAAAAACACCAAGCTTACAACTATAACATAATATAACATAACATAACATAACATAACATAACATAACATAACATAACAT
>CAJQZJ010037357.1:1484341-1517586 GCA_907164525.1 Lophiomys imhausi | reverse complement strand
ATAACATAACATAACATAACATAACATAACATAACATAACATAACATAATATAACATAACATAACAAATTAGCACAAGACCATGCAGGCCCCAAGTGATTGCCACTTCAGTCTGTGTGAGCCCCTATGAACCTTGCTTAGTTGATACTGTGGGGTGTGTTCTCCTGATGTCCTCCACCCCTCTGACTCCTACAATCCTCCCCTTCCAAGGGGTTCCCTCAACTCCAAGGGGAGAGTCCTAATGGAGAACTACAATTTGGGCTCTCTCTCTCTGCCTCATGTTTGGCTATAGGTCTCTCTCTGCATCTACATTCTGATCCACAGGCAGCAGGAGAAGATAGAGACACTGGAAATGGATTGTGCTTTTCATTTGTATTTTTTATTTTTTGGTTGTTTAAGAGAGGGTTTCTTTGTGTAGCCCTGTATGTCCTATAAATCACTCTATAAACCAGGTTGGCCTCAAATACATAGATCAACCTGCCTCTGCCTCCAGAGTTCTAGGACTAAGACATGCAGCTTTTGAAACTTCAAAGCCCACTCTAAGTGGCACACTTCCTCCACACTTCTAATCTTTTTCAGGAGTGACACTCCCTGATAACTAACTAGATATATTGTATAAACCAATCTATTGTATATCTAGAACTATAACTAAAACTATAGTATACCACATATACAGGCATATACCCAAAGGACTTTATTTCCTACTACAGAGACACACACTCACATGCTCATAGATGTTCCATTCATAATAGCAGGACAAAAAAATAGCCTAGATGTTCACCAGCTGATGAATGAATAATGAAAATGGGCTAGGCTCTACAATTTTGAGAAAATAATCAGAAATTGTAAAGAACATTCAGAGGGCACAAGAAAGGTTCTAACAACAAGCAACAAGGTAGAGAAGCACAAGTTCTAGAGGATAGGGCTTGCCCACAAAACAGAAAGTTCTTAAAATTTAAGAAATGATGATAATCTTGAATATCTACTCCATAAGTTATGATTGCTAAGTGATGAGTCTGAATAACATGGTGCTGCTTTCAAAAGTAGGTACAAAAGAGTAAGAAATATTAGGGACAAAAAAATAAGAGAAGATGTGAATCCTAAAATCAATTTAAGAAATAAATTTGTAGAGACAGGAGATAAAAGTAAATTAATTACCAATCACTAGTATTTTCATGCCTGCTGTAATATACACTACATTAGCAAATTTCGTGTGGTGTTTAAGCTTATGACAGTGAGGATGATTCTCATTTTCTCAGACTCAAGAGTGTAGAGATTATAGGAGTGGCATTTCTCTCTAGCATGCCACGACTACCAGGCCTTTCATGCTCAGTCAACTACATGGAACCCAACCACTAAGAATACCAGTGTCTCCAAAGCAGGATATGAAAGAGCAAACAAAGTAAAAGAATACTGCTAGTGTCATAGTGGAAACAAGATTGCATGCAAGTAACATTGACTTTAGCAACGTATTGCATATTTCAACTGTCCCTCCAAGATTCTGGATCAAGCTCCCCCCCCGAACTCTGTGGCAGGGAGAAGGAAAACTGACAAACACCTAAGAGTATTCAAAACAACCCCTTGAGAACAGTTAGGAGAAAACCATTTCTGATTATCTGTTACTATGTTTACTAAGAAGTGGGAAGGAATTAGGAGGAGGAGAGGGAGGGGAAACTATAATCAGGATATATTGTATGAGAAAAGAATATATTTTCAATTTTAAAAAGTGCCTTTTGTGGGAAGGAGAAGTTGGAAGCTCATTAATGAAGATAGCATCTGCTCTGCCTTGAAATTTCTCAATCTGGAACTCCATCATAGATCCTTTTATTAATACTTCCCTAGCCAATTCTTCTGGATGTTATAAGTACTTGCCTTGATGATGATACTACTTTTTGTTTGGTTTCCCAATCAGACTAATCTAATCATTTCTATTGGATGTTATAGGCTCTGGATTTGATGGTATTTTGTTATCTGCTGTCTGCTAATTATTCTGTTACTTTTGCTTGTTAAATACTTAATACACACAATAATTTGAAACTGAAAATACAGCTACCATATGGAACAAACTGCTAAGGACATTACACCTTTGAAAATGCAGGCCCACTCTACAACAGTATTAATGTTTTTTCTTCTTTCAACACCCACACTGGTACCCCTGTTTTTATGGAGTGAACTGCTTCTTTCCATCACTGGAACTATAATAAATACCTCCAGACATGATGAATAAGTAAGTCTTTTCCTTCTGTTACATTTTAGGCAGAGGTGTCAAGTAGACATTTCTGCTATGAAGCATGTTTCTTTTGCCAAATCCCTGGAGAAATGACTCATGGATTTAAAATATTGTCCCTATGAATAGCATCTTAGTGTGTCTCAGTTAAAGGGTTCACTGTCAGGAAAACAACAAATGGTTGAATACAGTAAAATTGAAAGCTGACCTTAGCTTATAGCTTTAAACTTACCTCCTTTTTCTTACCTTCCATAAGTACTTACAGAAGATCTGCTATATGCCAGGAACTGCATTAAGTATTGGAGTTAGAAAGACAGAGGACACAGTCTCTGACCATAAAGAAAAAACAAACAAAACTCAAAGATGAGCATGGAAATGCAAGAAAAGGGCTGGGCCATTAGTTGAAGCCCAACCTAGGCTATATAGTGTATTCTAAGATAGAAGTTAGGCTGGCCTACAAAGTGAACTATAGTTTCCATTGAACAAACAAACAGATATCACAAAACAAAACACAACACAACAAAGTAAACAAATATCAAAGGCAAAAGAATTATTTGGGGGAGTGAATGAGTTTTTGAAGAAAGTTTGTCACTCTAAGATGAGATCCTGTTTTTCCTTAAAACTTTGAAGAAGAGTTTATGTGCTCCAGAAGCCATGTATTGAAATCCTTATACCTAGTATGACTATATTTGGAATAAGGAAATAATTATATGGTTAGTATCTTTATAAGAGAAGAAACCAAAGAACTTGCTTCTTCTTCTATGTTGTATGAGGATATAACAAGAAAGTAGTGGTCTGCAAGCCCAAAAGAGCACTATTTCTCAAGAAAAAAAATATATGTCATTTATTTAAGTCACACACTCTTTGGTATTTTGTTATGGCAGTCCAACCTACCCCACTCTATTGCAGACATAAAATTATATTTAATAACAGAAATAAGATGTCAGTTTATAATCAATGGAATCACAAAAGGTAAAGGTAGTAAAGAAGGTCAGACATCAGTAATGGAATAGAGCAGAATGAAGAAGTAGACTTGATTACATATCTTATAAAGGAATCATTTAAAACTGTGTGGTTGGGATAAAGATTGGCATTTCAGAACTATAATTTATGTATTCAATTCACAGAACTCAGCAAGATAAATTGAGAATAGATTAACAAGTTACACAAGTACATGTAGTCGAAAGGTTTTAGGTTTATAGAGGGGAGATAACATTACAATTTGAAAACATTAGAGGAAATCAGAAAGATAATCAAATGTGAAGACACCAAAAGCATCAGTGTGACAAAACACATATCAGAGAATGAATGTGTACTGGGGAAATTTTTTGAAGTAAGCACTTTCAGGAATGTTACTACTAAAACAAAACATAAAGTATACAAAACATCTGAAATATATAAAGAATTCAATAAGCTAGATATCAAAACCCAATTAAAAATGGGGTACAGATCTAAGCAGAGAAATCACAAAAGAGGAAACTCAAATGGCTGACAAACACTAAAAGAAATGTTCAACATCCTTAGTTGTCAGGGAAATGCCAATGTAAGCTACTTTGAGATTTCATCTTACACCTGTCAGAATGGCTAAGATCAGCAAAACAAGTGACAGCTTATGCTGGCAAGGATGTGGAGTAAGGAGAACACTCCTCCACTGCTGGAAAGAAGAAAAACTCATGAAAATCAATATGATGGTTCCTCAGAAAGTTGGGAATAGATCTATCTTAGGATCAAGTTTTACCTACCTCTTGAGCATATACTCAAAAGATGCTTTATCCTACTACAAAGGCACTTGCTCAACCATGTTTATTGTTGATCTATTCATAACAGCCAGAAATTAGAAACAACCTAGATGTACCTCAGCTGAAGAATAGATAAAGAAAATGCAGTACATTTAAACAATGGAGAATTATTCAGCTGTTTAAAAAAATTACATCCTGAAATTTGCAGACAAATGTTTGAAAGTAGGAAAAAAATCATCCTGAGTGAGGTATCCCAGACCAAGAAAGACAAATCTGGTATGTATTTTCTTATATGTGTATATTATCTGTTAAGTCAGTGATAACCATACTAAAATCCATAGAGCCACAGAGGTTAGGTACAGAGTAATGGATTAAGGTGGGATAGATAGATATCTCTAGGAAAGGGAAATAGAATGGATAGCTATGAATGGGGGAGGGCTGAAACAGGAGGATCAAGAGGAGAGGGGGAGGGGAGATAGGGTTGTGAGATAAAATGCTTGTGAGAGACAGCTAAAATTAAGGGCCATATGAGGAATAGTATAGAGACCTAATACAATAGAAACTTTGTCAAATATATTCATAGATGAAGGTGATATAAATGAAATCACCAAATAATGGAGGAGATAGAGCCCCAACTGACCACCTTTTCTTACCAAATGAAGCTTCAAATATCAGGATAGGGTTAAATTTAATTGAGTTGTTGGCCAAAGGGACCTCATGAGGATACCAAAACAATCCAGGCTATTGCGAAAACTATATATTGCTCTCCATATAGTGACAATAAGTTCCTTTGCTGAAGACAATACCTACACAACTCATTAAACAAGGAGATGTTGAGTTGGTGCCTACATAAAGCCTTCACCCTTATATTCCAGTGTCTTTGGTACAGGAGGTACTCTGCAGCCTACCAACAGAGAAACATAAATATCAAGTCAGGCGTGATCTACAATGGTATACTGCCTGTAAGATATGTTAGTGTAATGATGGTACAAAGCTTATGGGAGTAACCAACTAATAACTGATTTGACTTAAGGTCCACTCCAGAGATGGAGCTTGAGAGTGCTTGGGTGATCAAGAACCTAAGACTAGATAGCCGAGGGACATAGGGTAAAACAAATACTACTGCTCTATAAAGAGAAAAACAAATGTAGTGATAAAATGACACCTAATGACATTCTGCTATTCTTATAGATCAGTGCCTTGCTCAGCCATTATCAGAGAAGTTTCCTTCTACAGCAGATGGGAACAAATACAAAGACCCACAGGCAGTCATTACGCACAGAGAAAGAGAGACCTTGGTATACTCAGCCGTAAATGGAATGTCTCCATTAAATCCTGCTCCTCAGAGCTCAGGGAGCCCTGAGGAAGAGGAGACAAAAAGAATGTAACCCGAGGATAGAGGGTATAGAGGACACCAAGAAAACAAGACCGTCTAAATCCACATGAACAAAGCTCATATGAACTCACAGAGATTGATGCAACACACACAAGGCCTTCACAGGTCAGCAATAGGTCCTAAGTGTATATATTACCACTTTCAGTTTAGTGTTTTTATGGAATTCCTGGGTATTGGAATGACTGGGTCTCTGATTCTTTTGATTCTTCTTGGGCTCTTTTCCTTTTGCTGATTTGCCTTGAATAACTTTGTTTTATCTTATTACATTTTATTTTGTTATAGTATATAAATACATGTTAAGATGAATGAATGAGTGAATGAATGAATGAATGAAAATCTAGCCAAGAGAGTAAAGATTAACAATGGAACTGTCATTTGTACCTGTTGGAAGAGGGAGACATTGGGTGTATCAACTACTCCAGGACAGGCATCATGTTCAGAAGTAGTTGACCAACGTATAATGTACTCTACAATTTTCTGTGTGTGTCCGTGTGTGTGTGCCTTTAACTGGTTATAGTTTGGTGTTTCTTTGATTGTTTGTGTTTTCTTTTGGGGTGTTGTTTTATTTTTTGGTTTGGGGGAGTTTGCTGTTGTATTGAGTTTTTGTTTGTTTGTTTTTTGAGAAAGAACTTAAAGTTGGATAGGTAGAGAGGTAGAGAGGATCTGAAAGAGCTAGAAGGAGGGGAAAAACAGGATAAAATATTTAAATTTAAATATTGTTTTAAATAATAAAGAAAAAAGAAATTGCAAAAAAGTACCCAAAAATACAACTTTCATTGATCAACTGATAAATGGGGAAAAAAATTCTCACTTCTTTGGAAGATGCATATAAGATGAATTGTTCAATTCTGATTATAACTTAAGACCTGCAGACAAAAATCAAATAGGAGGTACCACTAGATACCACTGGGTTCTATCTATTAAGAGAGTAAAATTTACCACTATTGACTGCTGAGTAGAATGTTGCAGCTCTGAAACATTCTTGACACTGGTGGATATTGTTTGAATATACTGCTTTTAGAAAGCAATTTGACCAGAGGGATTTTCAGCTTATTATAGAAATGTTCATATCTACTAAGAATTTATCTTAAGGAAACAACCCAGAAAGCAAGCAAGAGTCATATATATGAAGATTGTTTTGACCTAATTTTACCAATGTTGAAAACTAAGGAACAATTTGGCTATTCAATTGTAGGCTCAAAGATATTATAGTGTACCCAATTGATGGGCTATCAGATATTATGAATTATATTACTGAAAAAAGACATTTTCATGATAAGATCTATAGATGACAAGTGAATGACTTCCATTTATACATATATACATATATGCATACATACATACATATATATTGCTACTATATGAAAGTGTACAGCTATGAACAAAGACTGAAAGTCTACAGAGTTGAAATTAAATGTTGATTGAGGATGACAGGATTTAGGTGGTTTATTCTCATCACTTTTTGCTAAAATTTCAGAAAATATTTCATTCTATCTTTAACTGGGCAAAGAAAATGCACCATAATTAGCCTCATTGGTATAATACTGCAAGTATTCTTGTCTATGAAAAGAAAAAACTATGACAAAATATCAGCAGGGGAAAGGAGTAGCAACCAGAAATGTTTTGATTGACATAAACAACCAAGGGAATATTAGTGTTTAGACTATGCAGGGAAACATTTGGATTTGTGAGTCCAGACCTGTAGCAATAGAACATTGAAACAAAGCACTGAGATTGCTCCTTTATAATATTATATAGTATAATATATATGTATATATTCTCCCTGCCAGCAATTTTTATCTTCAAATTCAGAAGGCTCTGAATTATGGGTTGAATGAAATGGCACAGTGATTGGCACTTTTCTTTTTCCACATAAAAAGCAAGATAGTCTCAAATAAAAATAGCTTTATGGCTCTAAAGAAACAGTTCAAGAATCAAAATGACTGTATTTTTACCCTGGCATCCAGGCATCTGGGTTTGGTGAGATTGTAATTCTAGGTGATTTGTTTAGTCACCTGGGAATCAGGAGTGGGGGCTTAGGGGCAGTGAGGGGGCAGGCCACAGCAGGTAGTCTGCTACAGAGCTGGGGATGAGACAGGAGGACAAGTGAAGCTCTGCAGGTAGCCTACCTGTTTCCCTGGCCTGTGTGTTCCCAGGGAATGTTTGCTGGTTTGGAAGTTGGGATAATAGGATAGTTGGGGGAAGGAAGTTTGGGAAAGAAGGCCTGCATGATCCATTGGAGATAGGTGTCAAAGACAAAAAGGGAGACTGCAGTTAGATGTTCTGCTACAGAACTGGGGATGAGATTGGAGGAAGGGTTCTTGAAGTAATGAAGGCAGAGGTCTGCAGTTGGCTTAGCTGTTTCCCTTGCAGGAGTGGCCTGTGGATTCCCAGGGAATGCCTGCTGAAGTTGGGGTTCCAACCAATGAGTAGCTGAAAGGAAGTTTGAAGGGGAGGACCTGTGTGATCCACTGGAGGTGAGGTTATCACTATTGTATCAAAGGAGGCCGTATCAAGTGGTCTGCTGTCGATGGAGATGAGACTGGGATATTGGATTTGGAGGAATGGAGGGAGAGGTGATGATCTACAATTACCCTACCTGCTTTCCTGGTCTGTGGGTTCAGAAAAACATGGCCTTCTAAATCAACATAATTGGATTGATGCATGTAAGAACTCACAGAAACTGAGGCAGCATACACAGGGCCTGCATGGGTCTACATCACTTGGGGTACTGGAACATAAAGGAGAAAGTAGACACATTCCCTCAATCCCTATCCCAGAAGCAATCTCCAATTTATAACTACTTTCAAATGAAAATTTAGTTTTCTGCAAGGTAGTCTCACCAGGAAAACAAACTGCTCTTAAAGTTAGGCTACAACCTCAGTAGAAGCAAACAGAAAACAAACTCAAAGGCATCTTTGGAGGTCTCTTGTCTTATAAAGTCAAACCAGAACTCTTAATTTAAAAAAATCTTATTTTTATTTTATTTATATATATTTTCTTTCTCTCTTTTAACCCTACAGGTCCCCTGCACTTATATTATGGCTTCCAGTTTAGTGCTTTATTGGACTCCTGAATGTGCAAATGAGTGGGTCTCTGTTTCTTGTGCCTTCTCTTGGACTCTTTTCTTTCTGTTTGTTTTGTCAAATTCTGATATGTTAGTTTTTGTTTTGTCATTATCATATTATATTAAGTATATTATATTCTCATAGAAGTTTTTTTGTGTTCTGATGAGAGACAGAAAGAGGTTAGATCCAGATGGGGGCAGGTAGGGAAGAGCTAGGAAGAGTAGAGGGAGAGGAAGCCATAATCAGGATAACATTATGTGAGGAAAAATAACTATTTTCAATAAAAGGACTGAAACACAAAGATTCAAAGAGAACAAATCCTATCTTGTATTGTCTATAACATTAAACTCCTTGAATTTCACTATTTTAGAAAAAATACGCAAATCTACTAATCAAAATGGTTTTTCTGCATTTTGATTTTAAAAGAAGCGATGTTGTAATTTTTAATAGACTACAGGTGTTTTAGTAACAATCTCAATATTCAATCAAATGTTATAGCTTCTATCAGCTGTGTACATTATCTAAGGAAGAACTAGCATTAGCCAGTAGCTATTGTAATATTTTCTCTTATTTTACTTAGTAGAAATAGATTGGACATTGCTGCTATAATACCTGGTGTCTTAACAGACATTACAGGAAACCTGGGGGTGTTCTGGGCAGCATTTATAAATTTTAAGGGAACAGAAATAATCCATTTTCTGGGAAGCACTCACAAGCATACAATGGGCTAGTCTTCTCAATGATGTGTTAATGAAGTGGCTGCACAGGCCTACTGCTGCTGGCCAGACTGAGAGGGCCGTGGCCTCTAATGCACTCTTGTTTTTAATGCTTTTTCTTTTCTCTCCTGTTTATGTGGATGGAACCAGTACCTCTCACATCCTAGGCAAATTCTCGGCCTTTGAGTGATCCAATTAGGCCCTCCTTCACCAGTTATTAAGGAAAAAGAATGTCCCTGCTTAGTGTGTCACTAGTATTTTCTTTTTTGCTTCTGTTTAGACACTGACTTCTCTGTGTAGCTATAGGATATCTCCCTACATAACTGAGCATGAGGGCAAATCTCCACTCTGATTTAGCAACCAGTCAACCTAAGTTGGAGTTTAGTTTCTTGTCTGGTAATAGGACTGATTGAGTGATTGGTTTAGATGAGGTCTTGCTATGTAGCCAACACTGGCCTCAATCTCATGATCCTCCTGCCTCTGCCTCCCCATTGCTGGGATTACAGTTATGTAGTTATGTACCATCATGCTTCACTATTTATTTATTTATTTGTTTGTTTGTTATTTCCCTCTTCAAACACCATTTATCTATTTTGTCCAGTTAAAGTGTTTATGATACTTTCATTTATTAATGCATAGTCAGTGTCAGTAATTTTTTACAAAGCAAATTATAGTATTAAGGGAAAAAAGTATGAATAGCAATTTATAAAATGAAACATTCTCCCTACTTTTAGATTTCTTTTAAAAATAATTTATTGTCAATTCTGAACCTACATTTGCCTCCAAAACAAACAAACCCTCAAAAGGCGATACTTTTTAAGCATTTGAAAACAGATATAATAGACTTAAATGTCACAATGGCTAGCATATTAATTGTAATGCTGACTAAACTTTTACATATAGAAATAAGAATGATAGTTGTTAAGGACACTGTATCTCACACACTTCATCCACTACCCCCAGGCTAACATCTATGTGATCATTCTTGAGAAGCAGATGGTGTCAATTGTTGGTCCAGAATATCAGGCTTAGACTTGTCCTTAAATCTCTACTATAGAAATATCAATCCTTGTGCTCAGGCCACACAGTAATGGGCATATGTGACACCACCTGCTTTATTTGGAACACAAAGACATACACATACCCACTTGCAATATCGGCCTTTTTCTTGCTTAACTAGACTGTAAAGCCCATCCATATTTTAGCTCAAAAAAGGAAATTCAATATTTTTAGACAAAACACAATGCATGGGATTTTCATGAGGTGACATGATAGGAATCACCCCTCCAAGTTAGATATCCAAAAGAAAAAGGTAACTGCAAAGCCTTCCTTCTTGATCTCTCACAGAGACTGGAATAAGGAGATAACTAAGTGACTTTCTCCAGATTTATTTCAGTTTTTTCCAAATATTTGACTGAACTTGTGATTATTTTTAAATTGAGATTTTTGGGGTCTTTTCTATATTTTTAATTGAAAATATTTTTCATACTATATATATATATTCTGGTGGTGGTTTCTCTTCCCCCATCTCCTCTCAGATCCTCTTTGCCTCCCCTCCCATCAAATATACATTTTCTCTCTCTCCTTAGAAAACGAACAGGCATCAAAAAGTAAGAAAATAAGATAAAATAAAAACATATGGGCCAGAATAAGACAAAACAAACAAATAAAGAGCCAAGGAAAAGGTGCAAGGAACACACAGATGTAGTAACACATATTCACAAGTGATACTTTGTCACGGCATATACCATCTATCCTCTCTCTCAATCTATCTATCTATCTATCTATCTGTCTGTCTGTCTGTCTGTCTGTCTGTCCGTCCGTCCGTCCATCCATCCATCCATCCATCTATCTATTTTTATATTAGAGGAATTTTGTGTGCATATTATGATTTCTAGTTTTGTGTCTTTTTACAGACTTGTAGGTATTTTTTAACTGGGAAATTATTAATATTTTCTTTTTTAAACTTTTTATTGATTATTCATGAAATTCACAACATGCACCCCAATCCTACTCATCTCCCCCTCCCTTCTTATCCACCCTCTACCCTTGCAAACACCCCCCAAAGAAAATAAAATTAAAAAGGAAAACAAAATCAAACAAAACAGAAAAACATCTCATTGTGGAAGCTATAGTGTGTCACAGTGTGTCCCACAGTATACTTTTTTTTCCACACATGTTTACTTGCAAATATTCATTGCAATGAGTCATTGGTCTGGTTTGAGACCTCAGGCTTCTGCTACACTATCAGCACTAGGTCCAAACCAAGTTTTAGTCCATGCTTATTTGGTTCCGTTGCCTTTGGGCCTGTGGTTGGGCAGTGCAATATGGTGGACACTAGACTGAAGGAATCTGATTATCTCATGGCCACTAAGAAATATAGAGAAGATATTTGTGTTCCATAATCCCCTCTTAAGTGCACATTCCTAGTGACCTGAAACCTACGATGCTCTATCTCCTAAAAGCTCCACCATCTCCTTATAGTATCACATGCTGAGACCCAGTTCTATGAAGGACACTAATATAAACCATAGAGTTTGGTCCCATGTTGTTTTGACAGAATTTTATGCTTTTAGAGTGTGAAGATCTGCCTTCTATGCTTTACATGGAGTCATATGTTGCTCACATTTTGCCTCATCTATTTTTCTGTGTTTCCCTTTCTGTTTTCTTCTTTCTCAATCTCAGACCCTCTGTCCCATCCCCATTATTTTTCTGTATTAGTCAGGGTTTTCTAGAGGAAAAAAAAACCAACAAAGTTTTAGAGAGAAATTCTACTTACACTAAAGATATTGCGTAGTTCAGAAATGGCTGTGTGCACACTAGGGAAGTAGAGAATTCACTCATGAAGAACAGAGGCTTGCTTCTATACACACTGTCTTCCTCTTCCAATTTTTCCCCGTTGGTTTTCAGCCTGTTGAATGGTATCAACCCATGCAAGCCATGTCTTTCCTCTTCAGTTACTGTTCCACATGCCAATAATCTATGGAGATGATGTCACAGAGGCAAACTTGGCTAGCTGTAGACACAATTTCATCTAGTTAAACTGACAATCAAGACCATTGCATTCTAATACTGGCAACAATGAATCACTTTACCAAATACTTTGGTGCATGTTCCCTAATCACAGTACAACAATCTGAAATCAGAAAATCAATGCAATAATAATGTTATTGCCTTATCAACATTCATCATTCAAATATCACAGTAGTTCCAATAATGACCTTCAGGCCTACTTTGGTTTGTTTGGAATCCTGATTATTTTCTATATCACATATTGCTTTTGGTCATTGGGTCCTCTTAGCCACCTTTGACCTGGAACAGTTCCTCAGTATGTTTTGGTATGTTGTCTCCGTGTCATATAGCAGAGTATATGCCAGTTGCTTTGTAGGCTATCAAAAACACTGGTCAGAATGTTGGATTAGAGAGACACATGATAACTTGGGTCCCAATTTTGATGATATTAGACTTTGACTATTCAGTTAAGTTGCTGTCTACCAGGTTTGTCAACTTCAAAGTCCCTATTTTTCTCTTTGGAATAAATCTGTAATTTTGAAAACATTTTGAAGCTATTTAAGTGGCCTATTCCCCATCAAAATTTCAATACATTGGGATTTTGAAATGGCCCTTAAAATCGTAGTCCAATTTTGAGTATTGAGAATGGCTATTTTGTTTTAAAATAAGCTTTTGTTTTTAACAGACACATGGTGATTGTACATAATTATGGGGTACAGTGTGACATTTAAATACATGTGTACAATGCATAATGATCAAATCAGGGTAATTAGTGTATCTATTACCTCAGGCATATAATTATTGAGTGATGGAAACATTCAAAATCTTCTATCTTAGCTAATTTAGAGTATTCAATTAACTATTATTATCCACAGTTATATTACTATGCTTTAGATCATTATGTTGTTCTTAACTATCCAACTGCACCCCTGTACCCACTAAGTATCTTTAATACATTCCCTCATTTTCTGTATATTTTGCACAGTCTTGTAGCTAGTATTCTTTTCCTTAGTGTTCTGTGTTCAATTTTGTAGCTTATATAATGCATCGTATTTGTCTTTCTGTTCTATCTATGCTGTTATCAATTAAATAATTTTATTCCTTTTGATGGGTAAGTAATATTCCATTGTTTATATATACCACAAGTTCTTTATTGATTCATCCATCAGTGGGCACATAATATAGTCTCATAAGCTGGCTATTGTGGAGGGTGTTTTGGTAAACACAGGAGTCAAGGTGTCTTTCCAACACACAAATTTCATATGGAAAGTGGGGGATACGCCTGTAATTTTAGCACTCATAATCCTGAGAAAGAAGTAGCATGAGGTTAAAACCAACCTCAGCTACATAGTGAGTTCTAAGATAGCCTGGGGTATATTGAGATCCTTCTTAAAAGCAAGCAAATAAACAAAACACAACAAAAAAAACTCAGCTAAGTAAACAATTTGAATCTCTGGAACACATATATTAAGTGCTGGAACTTCTTTTGAAGATCTTTCATACTTCTTTCCATAATATCCACTGTAATTTACATTCCCACCCATAGTGTATGTGAGTTCTCCTTTCTCTGTATCGAATGGCTTTATCTGTATCCCATCAGTAACTAATAATTCTCACACTTTGTTTCAGTCTTTCCCTTTGCTTCTCTGTAATTCAACCTTTCAGCCTACCTGCTCCTCTCCTTATATTTACTTCTTATGTTTTCTTGTTATATAGGAGTCTATAAATTTTGCCTAATTTGTATCTATCCCCAGTCTTGTCTCCTATCCACAACATCTAATATGTGTCAGGCATGAGATTTTGTTAAAACTTGTATGTCCAAAAATTGCCCCATATCTTGTTTTCTCTAGAATTTTAAGTCTAGAAAGAAGTTGACCAATCATTAAGTGAATATTTATATAATCCCCCATAACAAACAAGTGTAAATAGTATATTGGCAGTATTTCTTTCTCTTGCTTGCTATTATGCCATTTTGCTGCAAGTACTTCTGTATTATTAGGATGAGACCTCAATACACGCTAAGAAGCATTCATTTATCTCTCTCTTTAAAATAACAATTTTTAAAAATCATTCCACTTCTAATTGAGTATACTTAAGAAAAGTAGCAATAATTTCACATCTTTTTGTGTCCAGTTTGTATTGTGATTGTTTAAAAATATAACCACAAATGATTTGATACTTTTCAATTTAAGGGACAGAGCCTACTTACATTCTATTATTTCTAATGAGCACAATAAGGTAGCAGTACCATGTAACTTTGGAGTCTGAGTTTTCCTTCCTCTTTCTGTCATAGTTTTTTCACTCTGAAGATAACTGTCTTGTGTTTGGGAAAATCATCAAGTGTCTTATAAAGAGGGCTTAAAACTATTTATTGATTATTGGTCTTAGAGCCTGAGCTGTTGGTGTTCTGTTCAGGAAGTTGTCACCTGTGCCAATGAGTTCGAGGGTTTTCCCCACTTTATCTTCTAATAGATTTAGTGTGACCGGCCTTACGTTAAGGTCTTTGATCCACTTGTACTTAAGTTTTGTACAAGCTGATAAGTATGGGTCTAATTTCATCCTTTTACACGTCAACATCCAGTTAGACCAGCACCATTTGTTGAAGATGCTGTCCTTTTTCTATTGTACAGTTTGGCTTCTTTGTCAAAAATTAAGAGATCATAGGTGTGTGGGTTCATTTCTGGGTCTTCAATTAGATTCCATTGATTCACTGGTCTGTTTCTATACCAATACCATTCTGTTTTTATTACTATTGCTCTGTAGTACAGCTTGAAATCTGGGATGGTGATCCCACCAGATGTTTTTGTATTGTACAGGATTGAATTACCTATTTTGGGTTATTTTTGTTATTCCATATGAAGTAGAGAATTGCTTTTTCCAGGTCTATAAATAATTGTGTTGATATTTTGATAGGAATTGCATTGAATCTGTATATTGCTTTTGGCAGGATGTCCATTTTTATTATGTTGATCCCACCTATCCATGAGCATGGGAGATCTTTCCATCTTCTGATGACCACTTCAAATTCTTTCTTCAAGGACCTCATGAAACTGAAAAGCTTCTGTAAGGCAAAAGACACTGTCATTCAAACAAAATGGCAACCTACAGATTGGGAAAAAGTCTTCACCAACCCCACATCTGACAGAGGGCTAATATCCAAAATTTACAAAGAGCTCAAGAAATTAAATGCCAAGAAACCAAATAATCCAATCAAAAATTGGGGAAGACAGCTAAACAGAGAATTCACAAAGGAGGAATCCCTAATGGCTGAGAGACACTTGAAGAAATGTTAAGCACCCTTAATCATCAGAGAAATGAAACTTAAGATGACTCTGAGATTCCATCTCACACCTGTCAGAATGGCTAAGATGAAAAGCTCAAACAACAGCACATGCTGGAGAGGGTGTGGAGAAAGGGGAACACTCCTCCATTGCTGGTGGGAGTGCAAGTTTGTACAACCACTATGAAAATCAGTCTGTCGATATCTTAGAAAACATAGAATAGCTCTCCCTCAAGACCGAGTCATACCACTTCTGGGTATACATCCAAATGATTCCTCACCAAATCACAAGGACGTTTTCTCATCTATGTTCATAGCAGCTTTATTTGTAATAGCTAGAAAATGGAAACAACCCAGATGTCCCTCAACCAAGGAATGGATTAAAAAAAAAACTGTGGTACATCTACACAATGGAATACTACTCAGCCATCAGAAACTATGAAATCCTTCAATTTGCAGCCAAATGTATGGAATGTATGGAACTAGAGAAGCTCATCCTGAGTGAACTAAGCCAGACTCAGAAGGATGTACATGGCATCTATTCACTTATAATTGGATTTTACCCATATAGTACAGGATAACTATACTACAACCAATGCATCAAAAGAAACAGGAACATAGACTTCTTTTTTACCTGTCCATGAGACACTTTGCCCTAGTGGTGCTGCCTTGTAGGCCCCCAGTGTATGAGGAGGCTCTTGGCCCTCATATGACTGCTGAACTGGGGTGGAGGACTGTTATATAAGTACACTCCACTCCAGAGGAGTGGGATGGAAGGGATGGGGGTAGAGGGTGGGAGGGCAGGACTGGGAGGGGTGGAAAGAGGGTACTGTGATGAAGATGTAACCTGAAGTAATAAATAAATATTAAAAATAGGGCTTAAAACCATAAACAGTACTTCCCCTAGAGGCTGTGTGGTTGCTGTGTCACATGTGCATCAGTAGGTGGCAGAGAGGAGAGAGGCTATGTCCACATTCAGTGTTCTGACTTATGAGTATCTAAAAGAATAGTAGCCTAACATTCTCTGAAAAAAAAAAGCAAGTCTGATACCACTACCAGTTCTGTGTGGAGGGCCTAGACAGAAGCTAGCCTGTGATGACCACCAGTCCAGCATCAGATGGGCTTCTAGGACAGGAAGCAAACCAGAGACTAAAAGAACTCTTCCTAGTACCATGGACCCCAGGCAGATGACCACTCAGGAGAGATGGGCAAAGAACAATCCTGCATCAACCACCAGACTGTTACCATGGGGCCTGGACAGAGAGCTAGCCTGAGACGAACAGCAGTCTGGTGTGATGCAGGCCTGGGGGTCAGATGATGCTAGAGAAGACACCTGCCAGATGCCATAACTCGCAATGCACAAGTGGGATGTAGCACTCCTGAGGCCACTCCTGAGACAAGCCTAGACACTCAGTGTTCCTGGGCACCACTAAGAAGAGCAAGTAAGGGGTGGTGAAATGGAAAAGAAAGAGGAACAGAATAATATGGGCACAATGAAGAGAGGCAGAAGAGGAGACTTGAGGATAGTGATAAACAACCTGATGAGAGTAGCCAGTGATGTCACCTGGGACCATGGTCCAGTCCTGTCCTATCCTGTCAACAGAAGCCATATCTGGGTCCATGGCCCTGCAGTAGCAGGGGTCTGTTACCACCAAAACCAGGTGGACATCCCTGGTCTGGGCCACCACCCATGGACATGTTGATATCTGAGGGCTGTGCAGAAATGGCTTACCCCCCACCTGGGAATCAGGGGAGAAATGGCACTAGAGACATGACAGCAGGAGAGGTGACCCTACATCTAACCAGCTGCAGTACTCGGGAGAGCAGGCCCTGCACATTTGGGGAGTTGCAAGTGAAATGGCCCCAAGAATGTTGTGAGTTTGGGAGAATTAGCACTGCCACTCATCTCCCTGTGGTGTCATGGATGAGGGAAAGATAACATTCTTTTCCCTCACCCCTCATCACCCATAGCAGATGGGAGACATGACCCTGGGTTCATGAGAGGAGGAGAGCTGGTCCTGCCCTTCACCAGCTGAAACATTCAGGAAAGCAGGCCCCGCACTCCATCTGGACAGCACAATACAGCTGTCCCTGCATGTAGGGGTTGCAGGCCCAGAATCAGGGCTTTGAATTGGCCCACTCCAACATCTGCCCCATGGATGAACTTCTGGAGTGCATGAAGAGGCCAGTTCTACAGGATCTCCATAACACAGGACAACAACAGGAGATCTGAGAGAAGCCCCAGTGAGACTCCAGGATTGACAAAGTAGCAGAAGCCAGAGGCCTTGTACCAGACCAAGGAGTCATTATAATGAACATTTGCAGGTAAAAAAGTGTGGACAAAAGAGAATATTGTGGGAAACACTGTGACACACTACAGCTTCCAAAGTGAGATTTTTTTTTCTCCCTTTGAAAAGGTTTCAAGGGTGAAGGGCAAGTCTGAGGGGGAGGTAGGAAATGACTGGGATCAGGGTGCATGATGTGAAATTTACACATACACACACACACACAAACAATAAAAATTAAAAGAAAAAATAAAATAAGCAGAAAAGAAAAATCCATAAATGGTTACCATAGGGTCTAACAGATTACTTTTTCAAGGGTTTGTCTATTGTGATGGCTATTCTTTTTTCCCTCAACTAATTTGTTTATTTTACACCTCAATTGCAACTCCACTCCCTCTTCTCCTCCCAACCCCACCTTCCCAACCACTTTCCCTCCATTCCCCGCCTCAGGGAGTACCAACACACCTTGCACATCAAATTGCAACAGGACTAAGTGCTTCCTTTTTTCATTGTGGCAAGATAAGGTAGCTCTGCTAGGGAAATTGAATCTAGAGGGAGACAACAAAGTCCAAGTCAATGATATCCTCCACTCCAGTTTTTAGAGTACCCACTTGAGGGCCAAGCAGCCCATCACCTTCTTATGTGTAGAGGGCCCAGAACCTAAGATCTCCCATGGACCCAGGTTCCAAGTGTAGCCTGAGCAGAAGAGGTGCCTTCCAGACCTGAGCCATATATAAACCTGTGTGGGTGTGCTGCTTCTCCCCACACCGGCTGTGCAAGATGGGTAGTTTACGCTTCTGTTCCTTTCTTTGCTTTCCTTAACAGTTCTTGGAGGTTGTTCCACATTGGTACATAAAGTACGTAAGAATCAATCACCCCACAAATACACATAAAGTCCTATTTTCATCAGCAATAAAAAAGATAACGGTTCTTGCTTTTCGGAAGCTTGCATTTAGCTCCAAGGTATGTCTTCTTGTGGTGTGCTTGACTTCTCCAGCTCCCTCAACCCTTCCCCTAACTCTTCCAGACAACTCCCTGACTTCCACCTAATGTTTGCGTGTGTGTCTCTGCATCTGTTTCCATTATCTGCTGGATAAAGCTTCTCTGATGACAGTTATGCGAGGTTCCTGTCTACAAGGATAGAGTGTGATGGCTATTTTTAGTTGCCAACTTTACTACATCTCTAATGAGCTAAAACCTAAAAATAGAATGGTATGCTTGTAAGGAATTTTTTGCTTAACTTGAAGTGGGAAAAGCCACTTCTAATCCAGATCTTTGAGGTAGGAAGACACACCTTTAATACAGATCTCTTTAACTGGAAAAACCTACCTGCAATCTGGTCCACACTTTTAGCTGGAACTCTATAAAAGGATACTGAAGAAGGAAGCTTTTGATCTTTGACTATTTCCCCTTACCTTGTTAAAGCACATCCATTCCTTCACTGACATTAGATCCTAATTCTCTGAGAAGACCAGCTGAGACATTCAGCCTTGTAGACTGAGCAACTACTGGATTCTTGGACCTTCAGTTCATAGGCTGCTTACTGGCTTGCTCTTCTTGGCTTGATCAGCCTGCTCTCTTATAAAACTCCAGGCCACCAGTCCAGGGATGGCACCACCCACAATGGGCTGGGCACTCCCACATTAATTAATAAAATGTCCCACTCACCATCTTGCCTCCATCCAGATACTATGGAGGTGTTTTCTCAATTGAAGTTTCCTCCTTTCGGATGACTATAACTTGTCTCAAGTTGACATTAAAACTAGCCAGCACAACTGACCCTTTATTAACTTGACATACAATATATCTTCTATTAAGACACAATTTTCCTTTCTTGTTATCCCCTAGACTTCATATTAATATTACAATGTAAAATATAATCCAAATTTTAAGAGTTCCAGTCTTTTTACAACTGAAACATTTTAAAAGTTCCCCACCATCCTAAAGCAGTTGGTCTGATAGAATGATGGAATGGTCTTTTGAAGACACAGTTATAGTACCAATTAGAGCCAAGGAAGGACTCTTCAGAAGGCAGTGTATATTTTGAAGCACCATATAATATATGGTGCATTTTCTCCCATATCCAGGATTCATAGCCTAGACCTATGGGTCTAGGAATCAAGGGGTAGAAAAAGAAATGGGTTCACTCACTATCATCCCCAATGACACACTAGGGAAATGTTTTGCTTCCTGGTCCTATAACTTTAAGTCCTGTAGGCCTATAATTTTTGGCAAGATGACAACAGGAACAAACTCTTAAGGAATGATGGTATGGGTCACACCTCCAGGAAAAGAACCAAAACCTGCTGAGATGTTTGCTGAGGGTGGAGGAAATACAGAATGGCTAATAGAAGAAGGCAGTTACAAATAGCACACTTCAGGCTAAGTAGGCTCCTGGAAGGAAAATATAAAGTGTAGTAGTCCATGAAGAGGTACACTATTCCATTAAAATCATTGATGAGCTTTCTAATTCAGTAAAGCAGATGTCTGGGGAATAGGTGTGAGAATGGATTTTAAGGGTGTGGGATAGGAACACAAAAGGGTGGACAGAACGTAAAAGTGGATCAAACTGAATTTATTGATATGGGCCCACTGAGTGGATATTCTATGTTAAGTATGGAAGCTTGTACAGTTTTAAAAAGTGTTTAATGTTTATTTGAATGGTTATCTGAAGCATTTGTCAAAAGATGATCTACTGAAAAGGAGTTAGAGATGCTTGATATTTCTTGGCTTAGTGTTGATGAAAGGATTTTAAGAGTCAATGAAATTGCAATGGTGGGCTGGGTACTCTGTGTAAAACATAATCCTCCACAATGGGAAGGCCTAGAAGACATGCATGCTTTTCACTAATCTTACAAGATGCAAAATTGTTGGTGAGAGGGGGACCAGCACACTGGGTATATAAAGACAAAAACTAGGTATTCAATAATTTACTATTAATAAATCATAAATTTATTTTGAAATAAATCCTGGGTGTATAAAAGATTGTACTACTTATTAAAGAGAAAAGTGAATTTCCGAAATAATAGGAAGTGTGTGGTTATTTACTTGGAAAAAAACTCATTTTTGGTTGACTGCTTAATGCTGCAGAAGTAGAACATCTTTAATGTTTTTCATAGTTGATTGGTACTTTGATTTTATGATGGTCAATGCTGAAGATGCTGCTATGCATAAATTCATAGTTCAAAGTAGCAGAAACTAGTTCAGAAATTGTTGGAAAATCTTTCCTAATCCCAAGACAAACTTAATTGAAATATTCTTATGAAACTCATCAGAACCTCTGATAGTCAAAAATTTTAACACATTACAATCCAAAGATTATAATTTGATCCCTACATTCTAAGGAATGATGGTAGGAGAATATGAAATGTTTGTTTTCAAGTATTAAATAACTAAGCTCCAATAAGAGCAAAAAGTTTTGTATGTACAGGGAAAACACAATAATTCATAGGTACAAATGTCTCAAATGTGAGTTGATGTGTTTCATGCAGTGTTCATTGGCATTGCATGATGTGACACTATGAACAATGAAGAGTATGTATATACTCAAGGCAACATGAGTAAGTGCTGCCAGAAATAATGCAAGTTAATTGTAGATTTGCTTTGATTTTCAAAATTTTGGTTGTTGTGTGTTCAGAACCCTTTTATATTCCCAGATCTTTCCTAGTTCCCACATTCTGTCACTCCAGCCAAGATGGGATTGTTGCTCACAATTGAAGAAGCCAGAGACTAAGCTAAACTAGAATAGGCAGTAGTCTAAGCATATGAAATACATTTTTAGCTTATAATACTTTAAAACTGCAGTGGAATTATAGGGATGCAGCCCCATTGTAAATAAAGGAACATCTATATATGCATGTGCATAGATCATTATTTTCCACACTTTCCGTAAGTAACCCGTAGCAAATCATCTAAATTACTCTGCGTCTTAATCTTTAACTTCTGTCAATAATCACTCTATATTTACTTACCTAATTACTCTCATTCTTTATGATTGAGTAGTATTTAACTGTGCTCAGTGTGCTTCAGACACGGCATCATTTTAAACCTTTCATTATTATGAACAACACACGACCAACAGACCTACACATAAATCAATTTATTTTGTGGAGTTATGTGTTCAGTATTGCTTAGCAAAAGAATAAGTACATTTTAACTTTTGTTCAGTATTGCCAAATTTGCTTCCAAAAGAATTCTGCCATTTACAGTGCCCACCAGCAGTACATGAGAGCATATGTTTCTGCCCAGCCTTGCCAAGGGGTGTTTAGTGGAACATTTCATTTTTGTCAGTTTGATAAGTATAAAATACATCTCAGTGATGGTAGCCTGCATTTCTATTATGAGTGATTTTAGACAGATTCCCATATGTTTAAGGGCCATTTCACTTTCTTAAATTTTTTTTCACATTTTCCTAGTGGGCTTTGGTATTTTTCCTCTCAAGTTTTGATGGCACTCTATATATAACTCTCCATTTGTGATTGAGAAGATTTTTTTGTTTCACTTTGTCAGCTTTTCCAACCTTATTATATTTTTATGCAAAAGAATTTCAACTTGATCAAAGAAATGATTGTCAAATGTCAAATCCAAATTGTATATATTTAAGGTGCATGATGGAATGGTTTTAATGTACATAAATGTTATGAAATGATTGACACAACAAGATAATCAGCCTATCCATCATTTCACATTATTGCCTTTTTTAAAGCAAGAATATATATACATTCTCAGTAAAGTTGAACTGTGTAGTCCAGGACTGGTAAATAGTATGTTATTATGTACTAAAGTTCCAGACCTTATTTGTCTTGCATAACTAAAGCTTTCTACTTTTAACCACCATCTTCCCCTCCCTGCTCTCTAACCCTTGGAAACCACCATGGTATTTCAAGAAAATTGAATTTTGTTTTTATAGAAATTTATTGATCCTTTTTCTTTTTGTTGCTTCTTGATTTTAAGTCACAATTAGAAAGATTTTTCTATACTCTCATATTATGAATGATTTTACACATGGGGTTAATTTGGGGGGGGTTGCTGTTTTGCTTTGTTCTAGATTTATGTGCATGCGTATGTGCATGTGTGCGTGCATGAGTGCATGTGTGCATGTGCGTGTCTGTGTGTGTGCACTCCTGGCTGGGCTGGAAGTCACCATGTAGACCAAGGTGGATACAAACTTATAGAGATTTGCCTGCCTCTGCTTCCTGAGCACTAGGATTAAAGGCTACCATTCCTGGCTCATGCCTTCTTTTAGTACTTAAGTTATTGCACATGTTTTCATTTTAAAACATTTTTAATTATTTTATTCCCAAAATGTCTAACTAATCAATCTTCCCTGTCTTAAACTGAGTTTCCCAGAAGCACACCCTACCCTAAGGCATCATTGGAATGTGGCTCATTTAAAAAGTGTTTCAGCTTCTTGTTTTCAGCAAATGCCTACTAACATAGGGACACACAACTGGTCAACATGAAGAGAATAAGTGCCTTTACAGTACTCAGCTCTAAATGGGACATCAATATTATGACCCGTTCCCTCGCAGGCTCAAGGATATTGCAGAAGAAAGAGTCAGAAATGTTCCAAGAACAAGAAGTAATAGACACCTACAGCCAAACAATACTTACTGGACATTTCAGGGCCACTGCACAATGAAACTACAGAGGCTCTGACTGCATGCACAAGACATGTACAGGATCAAGCCAATCAAAATACAGCATGGATGGGGAGGACCTCTTGAAGTCTGACCTCTAGCTGAAGAGCTATTGGCAGTTGGTGGCTGCTGGAGGGGGAATCATCAATTTTCTTCAGGGATGTGGCCCCTAAGAAGTTGCCCATGCTCCAAGAGATAGTCTTACACCATGCTCATAGTAAAGTGTGTGGGTTTCAAAAAAGAGCACAAGAAGTTGAGAGTGAAAAGTGGTCAAGGGATTGGTAGAGGCATTAGAGGTGAGGATATGTGGTGTGAATTTGATTAAGGCACATTATATACATATAGGAAATTCTCAAACAATAAAAACATTAAAAAATTATTTTAAATGTTTAAAGAAAGACTAAGGAGTAGTAAACCAATATGGAGATGGAGAAAATGTCAAACAAGAGTGCAATTTCAGGTAAGATCTGAAAAAGGGAGGATGTAGCCTGAGCCCTTGAGTGAATGCTAGCATGTAAGTCATGCTACCACATTGGTTGAACTTCAGGCAAGGAAGCTGACACATCCATCAATCTCTGGAAACACAGTCTCAAGGCAAAGAGCAGTCATCATCAGAATGACTTTGGCATGTGGTCTTTGAGGGTAAATTCACACCCAAACCCAAAATTCAAACAGGGCTATGCCAAAACAGGAAAGAGCTGAAGGAAACTGAATACCAATAACACTCGCACTGGAGCTGGCAAAGAACATAAAAAGCAGAAGGCAGTGGGAGGGGCATGACTGGTGGTGGGAGGAAAGGAAAGAAAAGGAACCCAAAGGCAGAATCACTTTGTATCTTCAATCTTCTTGTTTTCAGAGCTCAGAGAGCAAGCCCTGGCTAATGTAGTTCTGCTTACTTCACAGTAAAGTTCTGGGGGCAGATGTTTGCCTAGACTCAATTGCTCTTGACCTTGTCCCTTCAATTGCTCTCGACCCTCAATTGTTATTGTCCTTTCTCTGAAGATACACATTAAACTCTTAATTTCTTCTGGATTTCTGAAAACAGACTGCTGACCCTGCTCAGTGTCTCTGATACCAACGAGATTCTTTAAGCATGTGATGGACGTCAGACTTGGCTCAACCCATAAGGTCTCCCACTCTACAATCAAGGGGGTTTTTCTCAATTAATGTACCTCATTTTCTTACATTCTCTCATTTCAGTCCTGTTTAGTGGTTAAGGCTCTTAGGTCTTGAAATCAAAATTTTAAAAACTTGGTCATTTTTTCTAGATATGTGACTTAAAAGGCTATTAGAAATGTCCTCAGTGTTGATTTATTCATATACAAAAGATAAATGACACATCACAGAGTAACTACAGTGATTAAGCTCTATGTAGTAAGCCTCTGGCATGGGCGCTTGATATGCATTATTATTATCACCCATCATTTCACTTCTCCTGAATGTTCCTCACACTGATGATTCCCAGCCATTTCCTCAGAAACCCTCGCTCCATCATGTATAGCCTTCCTTATGTCCTCAACCACCTCACAGGACTCCATCTACATGTACTTCCCAAAACTTTCCTTTTCCTGCAAGATCTGTAAATGAGATTTTTGTTGTTGTTGTTTTATTACTGGTGTATCATGAGCTCTAGTTTGATCAGCTCTCTTGGCTCTTATTACAATTAGAAGACTATCATTCCTCCATCTGGGAGCAAAAACACTCCAGCAATAAGATCTATGCTAACACCGACAGATTGGGAAAAATCTTCACCAACCCCACATCTGACAGAGAGCTAATATACAAAATTTATAAAGAACTCAAGAAATTAACACCAAGAAACCAAATAATCCAATCAAAAAATGGGAAACAGAGCTAAACTGAGAATTCACAAAGAAGGAATTTCTAATGGCTGAGAGACACTTGAAGAAATGTTCAACATCCTTAATCATCAGAGAAATGCAACTCAAGATGACTCTGAGATTCCATCTCACACCTGTCAGAATGGCTAAGATAAAAAATTCAAATGACAGCACATGCTGGCAAGGGTGTGGAGAAAGGGAAACTCTCCTCCATTGATGGTGGGAGTGCAGGCTTGTGCAACCACTCTGGAAATCAGTCTGGCGATATCTTAGAAAATGGAATATCTCTGCCTTGGGACCCAGTCATACCATTCCTGGGTATGCATATAAACAATTCCTCACCAAACCACAAGGACATCTCCTCAACTATGTTCATAGCATCTTTATTTGTAATAGCTAGAAACTGGAAATAACCCAGATGTCCTTCAACCAACGAATGGATAAAAATGCTGTGGTACATCTACACAATGGAATACTACTCAGTCATCAGAAACAAGGAAATCATGCAATTTGCTACCAAATGGATGGAACTAGAAAAGCTCATCCTGAGTGAGGTATCCCAGACCCAGAAAGATGCACATGGCATCTATTCACTTATAACTGGATTTTAGCCATATAGTACAGGATAACTATCCTACAACCAACAGACTGAAAGGAACAGGAACATAGACTTTGTTACTTGTTAGTGGGACACTTTGCCCTAGTTGAGCTGCCATGTAGGCCCCCAGTGCAAGAGGAAGCTCTTAGACTTCATATGGCTGCTGAACTGAAGTGGGGTGATATGTATGGCACCCTACACTGGAGGAGTAGGATAGGTGGGAGAAGGGGAGAGGGTGGGAGGGTGGGCCTCATTCCAAGTGTTATCCTCTCTTTCCAACCCTTTCTCTCCATTAATTCTCATACAGGAAGACTCCAAAGCCATTTTATTTTCTGTCCATCAGACTGGTTTGGATTTGATTCCTTTCTATGAACACTTACCCCCCCCATAATAACTCAATCATGATGCTACTGCACTTAAAAGCTAAAACCGCATCCATTGTCCTTCTACCACATCTGTTCTACAGTATGTAACCTTCCCAAAATTCCATTATTTCACTTTGCTGCTTTAGCCTTAGCTACTGGGTGCTGCTGAAGACAACCACATTCTTGAATGGATTAGAGCCACCATATACTTGTGATTTCTGTCTCTCTCTCCATCTCTCTGTCTCTCTCTCTCTCTCCGTGTGTGTGTGCGCGCGCGTGCGCTCATGTGTGTCTTTGTCTCTCCTTTTCTCTGTCTCCCTCACTGTCTCTGTATCTCTCTACCTGTGTCTCTTCCTTTCTCTCTCTTTGAATCTTCTTTTTATGGATTTTTGTTCATACTTTTTTTCATACTGTTGAGCCCAAGAAATGGACTTCTGAATTTGAGGTGACCAAGGAATCAAGATCTATGCAAAAGCAAGAAGTTTATTCACCAGCGCACTGGGGTTGGCACTCACAGAGTCCCTATTCAAGGGGAGGGAGGCAATGACAAGCGGAGTTTTACATCAGATTTTATGTTTCAGCAGGGCAGAATTAGCAACTAACATATCTATCTTTAAACTGATTGGTGTTGGCTAAAGATGAGGAACCTGGTACCAGGGATGAGGAACTTCGCCCCCTGGTGACAGTTAGGGAGATTCCAAACCCGGGGGTAGTACATTCTGTGGCCTGTCTCAGCACTGTTTTTTGTTTGTTTGTTTTGTTTTGTTGTTTTTGTTTTTTCAACTTGCAATTCCTGGAACAAATTGCCCCAGAGTTCAGAGCCTACCCAAGTTCTCAGGCTTTTGGAGCCTGACTAAAGTTTGGTCAAGTAAAACTGGTTTCTAAAATATGTTGTGTTCTAATCATAGTTCTCTTCCCCATCCTCTTCCATATCCTCCCTACCTCACCACTCACTCTTTCTCTATCTCTCTCTTAGAAAAACAAAAAGACAAACAAGAAAAACATATTTTAAAAAGCAAAAAAGCACAAGAAAAACACAAATGCACACACTGTGTAAGATCACAAAATGGGAAATCATGATATATACAAGTAAAAGGACAGTAAGACAAAAGAAAAAAGAAAGAAAGAAAGCAAAGAAAAGAAAGAAAAAGCCTAAACAAGATAATATAGTACAAAAAGTCTACAAAAAAATCCATGTATTCATTTTGTATTGGACATCTACTGCTGCCCATAAGATCTACCCTTAAGTGTGGTTAATATACCCAATGAAACTCCACTGAAGAGAAGAAAATTTTCCTTTGCAAGCCCTTGTTAATTGGAGATACTTTCTGGGTTGGGGCGGGGACCTGTGTCTACTTCCCCCTCCTAGTACTAAGACTCCATCTGGCTCGAGCCTGTGCATGCCATGTTCATGCCAGTCTCTGTGGGTTCATATGTGCATCAGTTCTATTGTGTTTAGAAGACAATGTTTTCTTGGAGTCATTCATTCCCTCTGCCTCTTACAATCTTTCCCCTACTGTAGCTCCTGTATCCCTGGGGGTATGGGGGAGACAGGTCATTTAGGACTGAATATTTCAAAATCTCCCACTCTCTGCACTTTGTCCAGTTTCTGGACTTTTCTTGACCCTTAGCATCACTTATTAATTTTGTGATTTATCCTACCAGTTCCCACCTCCATTCCTCTGAATGTCCAGTGTTATACAACAACCTCTAATTCTGTATGCATCCTATTCATGCTATTCTCCCAGTGTAAGTAACCTTCCCTCTTATTTCACACGTAACACCAAGGCACTTGGATACTTAACTTCAATATGTATTAAAACATACCTATGAATTATTTTTATATGCACTTATTTTTAAGATGAAATCTTTATGCTTAAAGGAAACAGTAATAGGTTGTGGAGGCCATATCCTGTCTCCTGCTCAAGGTTACCCTATGACTTCTCTTATATCCTACAAATTCAGGGTTTTAGCCTCCATGTTACTACTATTTCTCCTGTATATCCAGCTTCTCTCCTTTTGAGTTTCTTTTCTGTAGCATTTCAATCTTCGAATAGCACACTATATTCTACTATTGTTCCAACCCTATCTCATATGCAAGATACAAAAAAGCCTAAACTTCTGGCCCCTGCCTGCCATTTGTGTCCATACTTTAACTCACCCTAGCCAGATTTCATAATACACATAGGCTGTCTTTTCCAAGGTAACCAGTAGCTTTTTTGATTGTCAAGTCTCTTGATGGTTTTTATAGACTTATTCATGACTAGTTTGTACAGAAATTGTTCTATTGAGTCTTTTTCCTCCCTTTGTCTCTCGTGTACCACTCCTGTTTACCGCTTTCTTCATTGTCTACTCCACCCATATCATATTATATTAATATGCCTTTTGCAGTAGCTTGGATGAATATCTCATAAATTATATGTTCCAAGACTGTGTTCCAAGGGTGGTACTGTGAATTCCAGGGCACAAGTGCTGCCCAGGCATTCATGCAGGCAAAATACACAAACACTTGCAACAAAAAAGTAATAATCTTTAAAAATTTAAACAAACAACCCACATAGCACAGAATCTTGGAAATATGCTCACAGTCATATCAGAATTTGTAGGAAATCCATTTAATGAGTTTATGAAAGCATTGTAAGCAACTCAAATAGACATTTCAAAAATCAAATATTCTAACATAATACAAATATGAAGATATACTAATTTGATCCTTAAATATTGAAGAATGGTTGTAGGAAAATATTGTCTTTGTTTCCCATAATTAAACTATCATTTTTATCCAACAGAAAACTTTGTGTTTACAGTAAAAATACTGAAGATCATAACACACAATAGTCTCAGCTCTGAGCCAAGGTGCTTCATTCAGGCAATCCTCATTAGCGTTGCATGATATGACAACATGCACTGTCCAAAGTGCATCTATGTGTTCAGAGGCAAGACTTCAGTGAAGCCACATAAAACAACATAAATGAGTCCTGCCACAAACACCTTTGATTCATTTCATTTCCTTGGACTATTCTCAAAAAAGTCAACATACTACAGAGATACTTGCATTTTTGTATTTATTGCTGCACTCTTCCTAATACATAAAATGGAACCACTCTTGATACTCATCAACACATGAATGGATACACAAAATGTGATATATGTACATAATGCAATTTTGTTCAGCTGTAAAGAAAAATGAAGAATGATATTTGAGGGAAAATGGATGGAATTGAAATCATTATGTTAAGCAAAACTAAGCCAGGCTCAGAATACACATAAAATGCTTATTTTCACTCATATTCAGACTCTAGATTTAAATTTGTGTCCCCCTACACTCACTCTCTCTCTCTCTCTCTCTCTCTCTCTCTCTCTCTCTGTGTGTGTGTGTGTGTGTGTGTGTGTGTGTGTGTGTGTGTGTCAGTGTGTTTGTAGGCCATGAAAGTAGATAGGACCTTGAAATAGATAGATCATGAGAGAGGAGGAGATATTATGGTATGGAGAAGAAGGAAACAATAGTAATGGAATGATATAAAAACAAAAGTAGGTATCACTTGGGAAATTGAAGAGGAAAAAGAAGAAGACAAGAGGGATGAAAGTCAGGAAGGATGAATAAGAACAAATTATAATGACCAATACATGAAAATGTCATTATAAAACCCACTATTTTGTATGTTGACTTAAAAACCAAAACAGAAGCTGGAGAGAAGGCTCAATATTTAAGACCATTTCCTACTCTTGCAGAGGATCTGAGTTTGGTTCCTAGCATCTATGTTGAACAGATCACAACTGCCTATAATTCCACCTGCTGGGGATCTGATGCTCTCTTCTGGCCTCTGTTTGCATCTGCATGTATATGCACATATACACACAGACATAATATGCACGTACATAAAAATAAAATAAAACTTAAACACACACTGTATTATATTTACACTATTTGAATAGAATTGAGAGCTCCAAAATAAGCAAATACATCTATGACTAATTGGTTTTCAACATGGTTACCTGGACAATTCAATGAGAAAACAACAGTGCTTTAAAGAAATCCTGAAACTGGATACCCCACACAGAAGAAAGTCATTATATCCCTAGCTTAAATCATATAGAATAAGCTCTATATAAGAGGATGAAAGGTCTAAGCATAAGAGCATACAGCACCAAACTCTTTGGAGAAATCCAGGGTTAAATCCTCAAGTACTTGGATTTTAAAAATAAATTCCTAGTTATGACATAAAAAGCTTAAAGAATAAAAGACAAAGAAGCCTTCTTCAAATTAAAGTCTTACTTTTAATATTTATTTTATTTTAATTATGTTATGAATCTGTGTCTACATCTGGGCATATATGGGCATGAGTGTGAGTGCCAGCAGAGACTGGAAGAGCCCTGGATCCCCTGGAGCTGGAGTTACTGGCAGGTGTGAGCCATCTGACATGGGCTCAGAGAAACAAACTTTGATCCTCTGCAAGAGAAGAAAGCACTCTTAACTGCTGAACCATCTCTCTAGTCCCCCAAATTAAAAACTTTTATTCATCAAAAGATACTATCAAGAGATTAAAAGGACAGTCCTCAGAGTATGAGAAAACATTTGCAAATCATATATCTGGTAAGGGTCCAGTGTCCAGAGTTGTAACATAAGGAACTCGGAGAACTTGACAAGAAGACAAATAACTCAATTAAAGTGGGCAAAAGAC
The DNA here is from genome assembly GCA_907164525.1 of Lophiomys imhausi. NCBI lineage: Eukaryota > Metazoa > Chordata > Mammalia > Rodentia > Muridae > Lophiomys > Lophiomys imhausi. The sequence continues at coordinate 1,486,739 of CAJQZJ010037357.1, read as the reverse complement.
TTCAAAAAATATTTCTCCAAAAGATATACAAATGTCCAAAAAGAATATGAATAGTCACTCACCATAACTAGTTCTGAGGGAAATCCAAAAGCAAACCATTATCAGCCATCACCTCACACTTATTATGATAACTCTAAGAAAAAATAAATATAAAATGAGAAATGCTACAGAGGATGTGGGACCCTAAACATTATTGGTGGGAATGACTATGGAAAATACTTTGACGGCTCCTTTTGACATTACATAAAATTACCATATGAGCCTGCAGTGTTACTCCTACACATACACTGAAAATAACATACATGCATCCTTGTAGCAGCTCTCCTCACAATAGCAAAGCAATGGAAATTGCTGGCCATCAATAGATGAACTGATAAAGAAACTGTAGAATGTATGTGCAATGGAACATAGTTCAGCCACTGAAAGAAATAACGTACTGGTATATGATTTGATGTGGATGGGATTTGAAAACACTATATAAAGGCAATAGGCAATATAGTTGGAAGCAAGATTGTTTGGTTTAATTTGCAAGAAATATTCAAAATAAGTAAAATGATAAAAAGAGAATGCCGATGATGTTTGCAAAATGGCCAGAAAGGAAAGTCTGCAGAAAAACTTCTCAGTGGGCACAGAGTTTTATTTCAATATGGTAGAAAATATTTTGGAACCAGATAGAGGTGATTGTCATCCAACCTTGTGAATGTACTGAATACAACCAAATTGTTCATTTTAAAATGGCTAATTTCAGATTTCACCTTAATAAACTTACAAATTTATTTCACTTAAATTTTTAAGGCTTCTTTAATAGCATTACTAACTGTACATTCATCCTAGTCAGAAATCTGGAAGCAATTCAGAGTGTGTTCTTATTGCTATTGAGAATACCCTATTGAGGATGGTTACCAATTGGTATTGTTATCAACTGATTTTTTTTTGTATATTTGTTCTTTCCACACCATTTATCAGTATCATCTTAGTTTAGGTCATATATTATTTTTCAATTTTGTCCTAGATACACATTCCTCCTTCAAATTTCAACCTTTCAAGTCTCTTTTACACAGCAACAGGAATTATCTAATATAGTGGCTCTAAAATTGCATGATGTTCTCACATTACCACGAGGTCCTATTATTTTCATTCAGTGGATCTGTACTTGCAATAAGCTCCTCTGTGATGCTGATGCTGCTAATTTAGAACACAGTCAGTCTACAGCTTCATTGATCAATGACTCTCCAGTTTAAAATTCTCCTGTCTTTACCCTATGTTCCAGAGTATGTCTATTGCACATTTCTCCAGCTTCTCTCTCTGGCCTATCCTCACAATATTTACATGGACTTCTGAACATCTTTGATAAAGATATGTAATTTGGTTGTCTTTTTACACCACAGAAACTAACATCAGCATGCTTAATGAAAATGTAAATTTAAGGAAATTTATTAAAAGTTCATCACAAATTTGATAAGAAGATCAAAGGACCAAGCAGAGCTAACAAGATTCGAGGCAAATATAAGATCTACTCATCAGTGACGACACCACAGAATATGACCATTTAGCCATTTGCCCCAGGAGGCAGTTTCAGAATGAATAAACTGTATCTGTTTCTATCCTTGAATTTAATAATATTCAAAATACATAGTGGAAGACCTTGTGTCATATCTTTTTTTTCTCTTTTTTTCCTTTATTTTTTATTTCTTCAAGTTACATCTCAATCACAGTCCCTCCCTATTCCCCCCTCCAGTCCCACCCTCCCACCCTCAACCCCCCATCCTCTTCCCTTTTTTTTTTCTTTTAAGTTTAAGGTATATCTTATTTCCCCCTACAGTTTCCCCTTTCAGCCCAACAAATGGCTCTTTCTCTTATAATAATAAATACAATACAAAACAACAGAGGTAATTAGGCCAGAGTTATGAGGGTTATATGGCTTAGCGTACATTCCCAATGTCCAGTCCATATGTATTTGGCACCTGACTTTAACATTCTAGAATAGCTAAATCAATCCTGTACAATAAAAAAAATCTGGATGTATCACCATCCCAGATTTCAAGTTGTACTACAGAGCAATAGTTGTAAAACAGCATGGTATTGGTATAGAAACAGACCAGTAGATCAATGGAATCAAACTGAAGATCCAGAAATAGACCTACACACTTATGGTCACCTAATTTTTGACAAAGAAGACAAAACGGCACAACGGAAGGACAGCATCTTCAACAAATGGTGCTGGTCCAACTGGATGTCCATTTGTAAAAGAATGAAGTTAGACCCATACTTATCACTTTGTACAAAACTTAAGTCCAAGTGGATCAAAGACCTTAACATAAGGCCAGTCACACTAAATCTACTAGAAGAAAAAGTGGGAGAAACCCTCGAACTAATTGGCACAGGCGACAACTTCCTG
>CAJQZJ010037357.1:1406392-1434341 GCA_907164525.1 Lophiomys imhausi | reverse complement strand
GGATGAAGCCTACTTGATCATGGTGTATGATACTTTTGATGTGTTCTTGAATTCGGTTTGCTAGTATTTTATTAAGTATTTTTGCATCTATGTTCATGAGGGAGATTGGTCTGAAGTTCTCTTTCTTTGTTGGGTCTTTGTGTGGTTTAGGAATCAGAACGACAGTGGCCTCATAGAATGAGTTTGGCAGTGTTCTTTCTGTTTCTATGTGGTGGAAGAGTTTGAAAAGTAATGGTGTTAGTTCCTCTTTGAAGATCCTGTAGAATTCCGTGCTAAAGCCATCTGGCCCTGGGCTTTTTTTGGTTGGGAGATTATTAATGACTGTTTCTATTTCCTTGGGTGTTATTGGGCTGTTTAAGCTGTTAATCTGATTTTGATTTAGTTTTGATAGGTGGAATTTATCAAGGAAATTGTCCATTTCGCTTAGGTTTTCAAATTTAGTGGAATATAGATTTTTAAAGTAATGCCCAAATATTTTCTGGATCTCCTCAATGTCTGTTGTTATTTCTCCTTTTTCATTTCTGATTTTGTTGATTTGTGTTCTTTCCCTTTGCCTTTTAGTTAATTTGGCTAGGGGTCTGTCTATTTTGTTGATTTTCTCAAAGAACCAACTCTTGGTTTCATTGATTCTTTGTATAGTTCTTTTTGATTCTAAGTTGTTGATTTCAGCCCTAAGTTTGATGATTTCCTGCCTTCTGCTCTTCTTGGGAGTGTTTGTTTCTTTTTTTTCCAATTCACCCAGCTTAGCTGTTAGTTCACTAATATGAGCTGTCACAATTTTCTTTTTGAAAGCACTTAGTGCTATGAACTTTCCTCGTAGCACAGCTTTCAATGTATCCCATAGGTTTGGGTATGTTGTGTCTTCATTGTCGTTGGATTTTAAGAAGTCTTTGATTTCCTTCTTTATTTCTTCCCTGACCCAGTGGTCATCCAGTAAGGAGCTGTTCAATTTCCATGTGTGTGTAGGCTTTCTGTTGATTCTTTTGCTGTTGAAGACCAGCTTTATTCCGTGGTGGTCTGATAAGATACAAGGTGTAATTTCAATTTTCTTGTATCTATTGAGACTATCCTTGTGACCCACTATGTGGTCGATTTTGGAGAAGGTTCTGTGGGGTGCTGAGAAAAAGGTGTATTCCTTTGTGTTTGGGTGAAATGTTCTGTAGATATCTGTTAGGTCCGTTTGTTTCATGATCTCTGTTAGACTCAGTATTTCTCTGTTTGTCTTCTGTCTTGATGATCTGTCCATTGTTGTGAGTGGGGTGTTGAAGTCTCCCACTACTAATGTGTTGTGATCGATGTGCGCTTTAAGTTTTAGAAGTGTTTCTTTTACGAAAGTAGGTGCCTTTGTATTTGGGGCATAGATGTTCAGTATTGAGATTTCCTCTTGATGAATATTCCCTTTAATGAGTATATAGTGCCCTTCTTTGTCTTTCTTCATTAACTTCAGTTGGAAGTCTGTTTTGTTTGATATTAGGATGGCTACTCCAGCTTGCTTCCTGGTTCCATTTGCTTGGAAAACCTTTTCCCAGCCCTTTACTCTGAGGCAGTGTCTATCTTTCGTAGTTAGATGTGTCTCTTGTATACAGCATAAGGAAGGGTCTTGCCTGACTCTGTAAACCTATGTCTTTTTATTGGGGAGTTGAGTCCATTGATGTTGATGGATATTAGTGACCTGGGGTTGTTATTTCCCATTAGTTTGGTATAGGTGGTGGTCCTGTGCTTCTTTTGGTTTAGTTGCTGAGGGGTTTTCTATTCCCTTTGTTTTCTTGGGTGGAGTTTTCTTCTCTGGGTTGGGATTTTCCTTCTAGGATTTTCTGTAGGGCTGGGTTTGTGGGTAGATATTGTTTAAATTTGATTTTGTCATGGAATATCTTGTTTTCTCCATCTATGTTGATAGAGAGTTTTGCTGGGTAAAGTAGTCTGGCTGGGCACCTATGATCTCTCAAAACTTGTAGTATATCTGACCAGGCCCTTCTAGCTTTTAACGTTTCTGGGGAGAAGTCAGGTGTAATTCTGATGGGTCTGCCATTGTATGTGACTTGACCTTTTTCTCTTACAGCTTTTAATATTCTTTCTTTGTTCTGTACATTTGGTGTTTCAATTATTATGTGGCGAGAGGAGTTTCTTTTCTGGTCTAATCTGTTTGGTGTTCTGTAAGCCTCTTGGATTTTTATTGGCATCTCTTTTTTCAGGTTTGGGAAGTTTTCCTCTATGATTTTGTTGAAGATATTTCCTGGACCTTGGAGTCGGGAGTCCTCTCTTTCCTCTATACCTATAATTCTTAGGTTCCGTCTTTTCATTGAGTCCTTGATTTCTTGGATGTTGTGGGTGAGAGATTTTTTAGCCTTCTCATTTTCTTTGGATGTTGTACTGATTTCTTCCACTGAATCTTCCATGCCTGAGATCCTGTCTTCCATCTCTTGCATCCTATTGTTGATACTCACATCCGTAGTTCCTGTTCTCTTCCCTTGGTTCTCTACTTCCTCTTTTAACTCTGACTGTGTTTTCTTTATTGTTTCTATTTCTATTTTCATGTCTTGTATGGTTTTGTTCGTTTTGTACATTTCCTTCTCCAGCTTGCTTGTTTTTGTATGAAAATCTTTCATTGCTTTTTCCTTTTCCTGTTCAAGCTCTGTCACCTTGGCTTGGAGCTCTTTAATGGTGTTGTTCCTTGTTTTGACTTGTAGAATTGTGGCTTCTTTGAATTCCTTCATAGATTTAAGTTCTTCTTGCAGGGACTCTATCACTTTCCATAATGCAGAATTGTCAACGTTTTCATGTGTTTCTGTTGGTGTGTGGTCATCCGAATTGGATGAGCTAGGATGATTCTGCTTTGTTGGAGTCATAATTCCTTGATTTCTTTTTTTTTTTGACCTTTCGCCATTGGATGCGTTTAGCTGTCTGTTTTCTGTGCTTGGAACCATAGTGGATGATTTGGTGCAGGGGACGAGTTACTTGGCTATCTGTCGTTGCTTACAGGGGGATTTCAAGGTCACTGTGGTTTTAATCGCCTGAGGCACTGTGAGCTGGTGCAGCCTATTCCCAGGTTGTGGGTAATGGACCAGGATTGTTTCACTGCTCCCAATTCAGACTTCCCTATGTTGCACTCTGAGTTATCGGCCTGTAATGGTTCTGATGGTATGGGCCTGTTTGCCCAGGCACAGATTCTGTGGGCTTTGTTTGTCGTCACGGAGGCTGAGAGGGTCTGGCTCCACACCTAATATGTCTGGATTTTCCAGGATACAGCTATGGTCCCGATTTCTGGTTTCTCTCTAGGCTTCTCGCCACAGGGCTGGACTCTGTGCCTGATTCCCTTCCTGTCTGCGCCGCCACGGGTCCCGTGGTTACCCCAAGCCCCGGATCCTCCAGCTGCCTGAGTGGACCTCTCGTCCCAGCAGCTCAGCCGTGGGTGCACGGGTCCCTGGCCCCGCCCACGCCTGTCTCTCTCCCCAGATGACCTGCCATGGGTTCGCGGGGATTTGGCCGTGCCAGCCGTGCTCCCTTCCCAGCTGCGCTACCGTGAGTGTGTAGGATTCGGCCCCTCCCGCCCGCCTTTGTGTTCCCAGCTTCCCTCGCTCTCTCAGAACCTCCCGCCCTCCACTTCACGAGCAGCTGTGGTCCACCCGCTGAGCCCCCTGTTTGTTCCTTGCTAAGCCTTCCACTATCTCACAAAGTTTTTTAAGTGGGTATAAGTTCAACCTGATGTGTGGGGAGCCCAATAGGCCAGCGATCTATGGCCAAGTGAACCCTGATTCTGCCTGCTGTAAGTTGGGATCGATCTTACCAGGTGCCTCTCCAAATGGGAGTTCCCGAATCCCAGGTTTAGTGGCTTCCGTGTCTGTGAGAGATGGGGAGAGCCTTGCCCTGGGACTTTTAACAGTCCCTTGGGAGCTGTGAGTGTTCCCAGGGGGCGGGGGTCTATTCCCTCTGGTTTTTGCACAGTGCCCAATAACTCTGTGTTTTTTATGGCTCTTTTTTCCCCCGCGTTCAAAATGCGTCAGTGTAGGTCGCCGCCATCTTGGCCCCCTCTTGAAATTTTTTAAAGTTAAAGGTAAGATCTGTAACTTCTGTGGGTCATGTGGAATTCTGCAGATACCACCAAATGCTATGTCCTCACTGGTACTGCTTCCCAATAAACCTTCTGTGTTCCTAGCTTTATTTTAGTATTTGCTTCATTGAGAATCCCACCAGCACAGGAGTGTAGTGTATTTTTTTCTTTCTGAAATATGAGAAAAACATGAAATAAGTATTATTCTCATAATCCTGTCTCCTCTGTGAATACATGTATAGGAACATGTCCATAATCACATTCCTGTATATGTATATGTACACATACTAAGGAGTATGCACATATAAAGCAGTGCTTTTATTTAAAATGGATCACACAAGTATGCTTCTGAAGAGGGCACAGTGGCCCTTCACTCACACATTTTAATGCTTCATTTCATTTTTTGCTCACATGAGGCCTGTTTAATTTCACTTCTGTTTGTTCTCCTCATGAGATGAGTAAGCTTCCTCTTGACATTCGATAAAGATCATGCTTTGGGTGTCTGATCAAAACCCTAGGGCCCTTCTAGACTTTCAGGAGCAATTCATTAGTGATGCCACAGAAGAGCTGTCTTTGTGTGGTCTATTTAACTGTGCCCCTGTACACTGTGGATGGGTACATAGGTGGCTAGACACAAAGTCCATCTATAGCTAGAGCTACAAAATGGCTAGGGCTACTGCTATACAGTGTGTCTTTCTAGTCATTGCATAGCCAGGAGTCCTTTTAACATGTTCTCTTGAAATCCTTAGCATATTTGAACATCCTATGCTTACTAATCTAAGAGCAGTTAAATACAACAAATAAGTTAATCAAATAAATGATGCTCTGGCTAGCGGACCCTGCCTTGGGTTTCATTGGTAGGCTCGAATATTGATTCACCTGTGCAATAAGCAGAATTCTAAGGCTTTCATATCCAGTATAACCTCCTCTCCTTGTGTGCAGACAGAGCTGGTGAGCTAGCTGTAATTATCAGAATGTGGGCAAAGCTGATAGCATGTCACCTTATGATGTGAATAAAACTCTCGGAGCTAATATTTGCTCACCTAAATACTCATCAGCTTGGAGAAGACAGCTGTAATGAATTTTGCCATGAGGAAATGAATCCTTGTAACAACCCAAGAGAACCTGGAAGCAGTTCTTTCCTCAATAAATTATTTGATGAGGACATAGTCTATATGAGACCTGGATTGCAAACTGCTCTGTGACTTCTCTCTTGACTTGTGGGTGGAATAAGATAATAAATGAATATTGTTTTAACATGTTCCACAGCAAATAGAAAAGTAATATAAAAGTCTAAGATTTTTTTTTGCTGTTTTTCTCTCCCAGTTATCTTAGTGTTTATTGGAGGTTGTAAATCTCTTTTTTGTTTCAGAATAAACCTTTAACTTTTTTAATGGAAAAGCATATTTTAATACTGTTTTCTTCAAACTATCAATAAAAACTGCAAAATAGTCAAACTATTTATTATCATGAAATTCTATCTGTAAGATCCAGAATCTTATTAATTCACACTGACATTCAGTTTGACCTCGGTCTCTTTAGTGTTTCATTTACATTTGGTGATGAAAAACAAAATAACCTGACTTATCACATAACCCTAAACAACATAAAACAGACTTTGGGTAGTTATTGATTTTACTCCAAGCCATCAAATGTTTGGGTATTACTTTTTCACTGAATTACCCACTAACTTGTATTTCCTGCAAGATAGAATGATTCACAGATTTAACCACTGAGAGTGACTAGGCCAGATTCATGATGTAACTAAATTTGGTTTACTAGTGATAGAAAAGAAAATCATACGAGAGAAATGATTTTGTGGTGGCTTTATGTTTTATATCGGTCAGGAGAAGACTAGTTTGTTCTATTTTATATGCAAAATCATTTTCTAGAGGGACCTGTGGTATATTTATGTTATTAATCTGGATAATGTATAATGAATGTATTTAAATATTTATTACATAATTTAAACCCTACTTTGTCTAATATGTGAAATGAAAATTATCCAAATTTGATTTGAAAGAATGAATCTGATCATTCAGAGGGTAGAATAAAGGCAGGGAAAACTGAAGAGTTGTGACATGAATTATATATAAGTGCTTGGTAATAGCTGTGTAAGCCTCTAAGAGTGAATTCTTATCTCCACAGTTGGCTTCTTTTTTTTTCTTTCCTTCTTTTTAAAATGTGAAGTAGATGTCTACTTTTTAAAAGAAGTATTTCAACATGCTTGTAATTGTAAAATTCCTTGGGGAGGGAAATGATTGTGTGCATATCAATTGGCATGTCTTTTCATAGCCTTTGATATGTACTCTTCCTCATGGAGGGAAGCATTTATGGTTTAGAAACCTGTTATTGAATAAGAGAACATCTTATAACAAAAACTATTACATCAAAAAGTGACAGCATAGAAATCACATCAGAAGAAGAGGGATGCAACTGAGTGGTGAAGACCTCTACACTGAAAACTTTGCAGTGTATCTAGAGAAGACATCACACAAAGAGAAACTAGCACATGCAACATTTTAACTGAAAGATCTATATTTTGTATAACTTGAGAAGAAATGAATTCATCTATATGGAAGTAAAAACTGCCAGCTGTAATCTCCTTTTCATGCATTGTGAGAAAAGTGCAGAGATTACTTCAAAGACCATTTTAGATTTAAAGATACTTCAACAAACATGTGTAATAACTTGTGGCCACCCAGAACATTTGAACGCCTGAGCTGAAGGAATGCTCCCGGAGTAGGACTCTTGCTTTCCCAACCTAAGTCCGATATTCACTCTTTCATGCTTCCTTATAGCTAGATTGTAGCCATTTGCCTTGGACTTGGCTAATGAGGCCATGTAATATTTCAGCTAAAGGAGACAAATGTAAGAGGAAGCTGGCACCATGGAGACTATTCTCTGAAGAAGGTGATGTAGAGGCAATGGCTTCCAGTGAACAGAGTATTTCAGGATCAGTCAAATAATCTGCAGTGTCTACACACAGCAATGACAACAGGGAGATACGTCTGGGAACTGTTCCGTAGGATCATGTGGTTATTGTCTTTGATACTGTCTCTTCAGACTTTGGTGCCTAGTACTTCCACAAATTCTATTATATAAGTTTTCTGTTTCCTTCTTAATAGTTATTTTTGATATTTGTAACCCCAAACCCAGACTGATGTGAACCCCGTTTTAAACAAAATAGCTATAAAAACTCTAATTTTAAAACATGAGGATCATTCACAGAAAACCTGTCTAAAATTGGTGACATTCTGACAAAAAATATTTTAATTAGCAACCTGAAATTTCTTTGCAAGTCAATAGTTTCTTGAAAGATTGGGACATTAAAATGCTACAAATGAGTATTCTTGGGAAAGTACAGAACAAAACAGTTGGTAGGTACTACTGTATTAGATGGGACAAATCCACTTTTGAAACTAAAATAATTACATATAACCTGGTGTATATAATAAATAATGGACATGTTTGATAAGCTAAATTGTAGAATACTGATATTTACTACATCTAAGTGAAAGGTATTCTCTTCCTGAATTTCAAAATTTTCTTTAAAAATTGCAAGAATTGTAAATATTAATATATATAAATTAATATTAACTTATAACTTAAAATATAACTTATAAATTATGTTAATATTAATTGAGAAAACATATACTTAGTGTTTATCTTTTTTTGAGACAGGATTTTACTATATATGCCAGGCTGCCCGGGAATGTATTATAATAGATCAGGTTGGCCTGAAATTCACAAACCACCTGCCACAGCTTCTCCAGTGCTGGAATTATAGGGATATGCCACTACACCTGGCCACAGGAGTGTTTAAAATGGGGGAGAGAAATAATTCTAAGCACGGTTTAGAAATTTAGATATCTGTGTTTACCTAGACTAACTGAGAAAACTTCCAAAAACCAAAGATAAAGGCAAACTTACAGTGAGCATAACTATTATTTAGGTCATCTTTCTCATTAATGTCCTCAGGATTAGTTTGTTCATAGAGTCAACAAATGTCCTAGTCGGTGACTGCTGTGCACTGGCATTGTCCAAAGTACTTATTCAGGAAGTTAAATCTTTGTCCTCACATTAAGTGTATCCTCTCAGGATTATCAGTGGGTAGCCTTTTTGCATATTTCCTGTCTATAAGAATGGATATCTTATTGCACCTGCTTTTACCTGCTATTGTTTGTTTTTTGTTTCTCTGGTTTAGAAACAGGTTTTGCAGCTAAGATGAAGCTTAGATTTCATAATTATAACACCCCATTTGTTGTAAGCAATAGTAATGCTGTGCCTGTGTGGAGCACTCTATAAGTTACAACATGTCTTACTGAAACCCAGACAGAATAAGTGACTTATTAGTAGCTGAACAAAGACCTCCCTATTTGAGGTTTGCCAGTCTTTATAAGACTGCAAATGTGTTTGTATCGAGGCCATAGTTGGTGTTAACTGAAAAGGCATTAACCCAAAACTATGTGCTATCTGTGTGCAGCCTTGGCCTGTTTCTTGTCACTCTGTTGCTCTTCACTGTCCTTATTTCCCCTCCTTCACTAGCTTTAACCTAATCTTAGTAATGACTAAGATGTGCCTTTCTCTTAGGCACTAGCAACCTCAATGCTGTTGTTCTTATTTTCAGGTATGCTTCCACAATTCAAAGTCTTTACTCTTCTTTGATATTTCCTTCTTTCCTCTAAAAAAAGTGTCAGGACATTTTGGCCCATCCTCCAGTTTACTACATTTCAGACATCTAGGTATTCAGTAATGAGCAAGATGTGATACCTCCCATGGGTGACAGTTGCATTGTCATATTTAGTTACTTCCAGATTCTCTCCTACTCCTTAGCTCCATAAAATATGCTCCAGTATAAGGTACACCAAAGGACATTCTGTTTCTGTAATCTCTGCACACTGTTGTTTCTGGCCATCATATCACCAGAGTCTAAAATATTGGACATTCTGGAAGTACTTAAATACAAAAATAATTTAGCTGCTGTTTATGTGTGTGTGTGTGTGTGTGTGTGTGTGTGTGTGTGTGTGTGAGAGAGAGAGAGAGAGAGAGAGAGGAGGGTTTCTGTTTAGCCCGCTGGTATTTCCCACCTCCCTCTCATATTTAGAATATATGCCACTGTAAAACAAAACTCCCCAAAGCCTAGTGACTTAAAGCAATGTATTAATAGGACCAATTATTCTGTGGGTTGACTGGGCTCAGCCAGGTGGTCCTTGGGTTCTCACAGGCAGTTAGAGTCAGATGGAAGCTGGAGTCATTAGGAGACTCAACTGATCAACACATCCAAAATGGCTTCTTTAGCCACATGTCTGTCTCATCTACTGAGACACGAGAAAAGCTAAAGTCTTGCCAGGCATTTTTCTCTTCATCCAGCTTCTTCATATGGCTGCTTGAGCTTCCTCAAAAAATAGTAGTCAAGGGTACTCAGAATTTTTTCAGGACAACTGGTTTCTTTCAGAGAAGTATTCAAAAAGAGTCAGGTAGAAATTGCAGGCTTTTGGATGCCTGTTTACTTTACCACTAAAGCAAGGGACTTCACGAGGGTGTAAACACTAGGAGATTCAGAATATCATATGTTGGGAGCTTTTCTGGTGCCTATCAAATGAAGGAAAGTTAAAATCTAGCTATAAGTCAAGTGTTCGTTTGTCCACCTGGCTGATTGGACTCTAGTTTTTAAGCAAATATAATTACCTAAACTACTACCCTAGTGTTTTGATTAAACATTTCACATCCAAAGTTTCTTTTGATTAAATAAAAGAAAAACTAAAAGAACTTTGGACTTAGATGATCATCTCTAAAATTCACTTAATCTCCCATTTATTGGAGGTTTGTGATAATAGCCCAGACTTTGTTCTGTTGTGGGCTGGAGGCAAACCTGTCACCATTCCAGGGCTGACAAGCCAAAACAGGTGAGCCCATCTGGCATGATTCACCTTGGTAGCAGTAATTACCACACAGCCCTGGTCTGGCAGAGCAGACCACCCTCCCCTTCACACACACCCAGGCTCACTCATAACCTGAAGCATTTCCTTGATCCTTTCAGAGATGGTGGACCGAACAGGCATCCAAACTCTTTCCAGTGAGAGACATTTTGTGAAGTCTTTGGCAGCGTGTTGGCTGGCAAAATCATCTGGCTGGCACACTCCTCCAGCATCAAGTTATGGCACTACCACCTCTACTCTGTAGAGTTTTGAAATTTCATTTTGCACACCCTGTACAATGTGAGTCATTCGGCTTGCAGAGGAGGAGGAGGAGGCGGCCATCTGCTAGTCATGAGTAGATGACAAATACCCTGCACTGCGAATTTCCATCCTCATTTCACAATATTGAAGTAAACACATTTTGTAACCACTTTTATTTTCAGATTCCTTGGTATTTGAAGTGGATTTTTTTTTGTAAACAGTGTATGAAGCTACCTTTTCTCTTTTCCTTCAAACAACTGTATTTATTATGAAAACGGTGGTGGTGGCAACCATCATAAAGTATTGAATAGCCAGTACAAAAAGAATTAACATCTGAATTGTATGATTAAGCCCCATGCCACTTCAGATCAACTATGATAAGAAGCCTCTCCACCATGCACAGCTCCATGATGACCCCTGGTGTCTGCCTGCAAAAATCCCCCAACTATTACTGTCCATCAAAAATAAAAAGTTCCCAAATAGGGTTTATTAAGCATCTCTTGTGCTATATTATGAGCAGGAAGCAAATAGAAGAGAAAAAAGATAAACACTTTATCTTTAAATTGTGAGAGACAGATTAAATCTGTAAAACAATTGAGAACTATTCTGAGATCGCATTTTGTCTTAGTTTCAAACCAGACAGCATGGTTTCACACAGGATTAATCAAATCCTTTCTCACCTTTATTTAAATTAAAATGTCACCAAATATTAGCAAAAAAAAGGAAACAGAGAAAAGAAGAAAACAAATGTAAATGTGTGAACCCAAACATCAGGAGAGGAAGATGCTTCAAGTTTGGCTGTGTGCCTCCTAAAATCCAAAAGAAGTGCAGAATTATGGCACGAAAGATTACCTAAATTTTCAAGTAAGATAATGACTTGATATTAAAATATGAACACATTTCTTATAGAGTTTTGATGGCATATCCCAGGTGGCACAAGGGCTGTATGTCCTTAGGATTTGCACAGCCATCAAATAAGGCTGTTTCTTTTAAATTTCATGATAAAAAGGGTGTGGCATTGAGAAAACAAACACATTTCTGCTGATAAGCAGAGAAAGTGAGAAATGGACCTGCTGGCAGCCAGACGATTACATTCTCAACTCTCAAAAACAGTGGAAAAGGAAAAAAAAACTAACAAAATAAAGCCACTGGACAAACAAAAACAAAAATAACTAGATGTCTTCCTTCTCTGACTAACATTGAGTAGCTATTGTTTCTTTACCTCTGACAATTTTTTTTTTTTTTTTTGAGAAAGGATTTCTCAGTGTAGCCCTGGCTATCCTGGAACTCACTCTGTAGACCAGACTGGCCTTGACCTCACAGAAATCCTCCTGCCTCATCCTCACTAGCTAGTGCTGGGATTAAAGGCATGTGCCACCACACCTGGCCCCTGACAACTTCTTTACCCATGAAAACCATTATGTTACCCACCAGTGGTTCTCAACCTCATGTTGTGGTGACCCCCCCAACCATAAAATTATTCTCATTGCTACTTCATAGCTGTAATTTTGCTACTGTAATGTATCGTAATGTAAATATCTCTGTTTTCTGATGGTCTTAGGAGACCCCTGTGAAAGGGTTGTTTGACAGCCTCCCTGGGGGAATCATGACCCACAGGTTGAGAACTGCTGCCCAACTCCAAGTTGCCCCTGATTTTTGAGAGTGTGAATTCCAGAGTTATCTTTTCTTCCCCAGTGCCTTTGGGGGATCACTTGCAGAGAAACAGGCCCTGGAGAGGTGCCTGCCTGCTCTGTCTTTCTTTCTTTTTGTTTGTTTGCTTGTTTATTTATTACTTCAATTTACATCTCCATTACAGTTCCCTCCCTCCACCCCTCCTGGGCCAACCCTCCCACCCTTTCCCCCTACTTCCACTTATCCTACTCCTCCATTGTGGGGTGCCCTACATATCAGCCCCCTACTCTGTCTTTCCAAGGGCCTTGGGAACCCTGTGTTAGCTCTCTTTTGCTGGAAGTAGCTTACAAATTTAACTTCTAAAACTCCTATGTGTTTGTGGTAAGTGATCTTTCTTAGAAAGAAATGAAGCTCAGCAAAGGTGATGCTAAAGTGGCTTCAGTCAGTAGGGACAAGGCTGTATCTCTGTTCCATCTTGCATACAGCAGTATTCTTTGTGTAGGGGAACACCCACGCTCCCCTTAGATAATCATACCTTAATATTCTTTTGTTGCTCAGGCTTTCAATACAAACTCACTTGTAGTTTGTTTAGAATTAAGTAATATTCTAACTAGAGTAATTAGAATTAAGTAATATTCTAAGTAATCTGTAAGAGGATATTACAGAGTCTCAAGGTATTATCAGGTCTTTTGTTCCCAGCTGAGTGCAATTCTGTGTTCCTTGGAGAAATCCTTGATCAGTAAGAATATTCTTTTCTAACATTACAGATGTCATGATTTCTTGGCCTCCATAACTCTTATTCTTTTAACTTTTTCTAGGGACCTTTTGGTATGTAAGTCCTTTATTTTCTAGCAACCCATGACAAACTTGGAGCCATTTCGAAAACAACGAGAATCTAAGAAAGTCTAGGATTGAAGCTGGCCACCACACCCTACCCCTAGGTGATGGCCATGCCTGACTCATACATGGAAACCTGCAGGGTCTATCAGGCTGAGATTTTATCCTCTTTATAGACTTTCTAGTTCCTAACTTGCTTCTCCTTTTTCCATACTCAACTCTCCTGTGAGCACTTAAAAGAACATACACAAAATCCTCTTGTCAGGCTCTTCCTTGGCAGACTGCAACCTACAACTTACATTGAGCCCTTTATATATCCCTACAAACTTGAAATCACATCCTTACTTTTCAGATGAAGCAAAATTCAGAGGTTATAAGTCTGAACCATGATCTGGTAGTTGGTATATAGTGGGGTAGACTTAGATAAACCTGAGGTCTTCATTCAACCTTTCTTTTTTACTATGTATCAATATAGTAATTTACTATACTGTCTTTCAGAGCTTTTTGTCTGGCCTCATCTTCCTTCTTGAATATATAGAGTCTTCTGATGAATGAAGTAATAAATAAAGGCCCAGATGTTATCTGCCAAGCACCTGATACATAAGTACTGGACCTAAATCATGTATTTCCTGTCTGCAATAGACCAGGATTCATTACTGACTCTCCCTCTTTGACCTCAGGACAGATCAACTCTGTTATTTGTGATAGGTCACCTTCCTCATTCAACTCCTGGGCCCCCACCTTTCCACTATTTTTCATGGGGCAACATCAAAGTCAGGGCCCCTGAGAATGCATGACTTCTGTCCATTCCATCACACAGAATAATCCCTGATCAGCTCCTAGATAATAGTTTCTGCATGTGATACTAGCAAAATTAGGTCATCCCTGGGAATACCTCATACACAGCTACTTCCACTGTGAGGATCCCTTTTAAAACCAGAATTTACTTGAAGAAACAGTACTAAATGCTACTTACTACAAAGCCACCCACCACTAAGGTCACCCTTGTCCTTTATCTATCAGATGGGAAGGAGGAAAGGTTTACAGCATCTGCTTCTCACATTCCACTGCCAGAATCATTCAGGAAGGCCAGTCATTGGGACAAAATGGAGAGTGGAACGCTAGCAGATTTATAGTATCTAAAGATCAGAAGCAGCCTTAACCACAGCTAAGACTCATACCAATGCAGATGCAGGAAGCTGCTCAAGAATTTGAGCTACATGGGCTATGACCAAGTAACTTCACTGACAATGAAGCCTCCCTTCAATTGTCTGCTCCCTGTTTCAAGCTGACCTCACTGACAATGAAGTCTAGTCTGGGGAATCAGAAAAGAAATAAAATAAAGTATGCACAGAAGCTAACCCCATAAGGAGAGAATGGACTGAAAAACACAAATTAGAATTGATACATTTTCCTTCTTGAAATCTTAGTCATAACCATAACACTTCACCACTTTTCCAGGATTGTCTTTAAAAGTGCAGTATATATATATAATTTATTTATACAAAAATCCAAAAGACTAATAAGTTCAAGATAGTATATTTTGAGGGGTATCAAGAGTCTTGACTGTGATTTTTTAGTGTGCATTTATCAGATTGGGATTTGCTTCTAAAATACTTCCATTGGCATAAGAAGAGCCAGAAAAGAACCTACACTCATTGATTCTTCAAAGTCCCATGAAGATTCATTTATCAAGCAACAAACACAAAGCCAGTGCAAAACAAGCAAACAAACAAACAACCCACCATCCTCACAATATTTAATGTACTCTGGGCAATGAAAGGAGTTACTATTTGATGGAAGACCACATCAGAAATTTCGGAGAGCATAGCTGGAGGATAGAGAGCAACACCAACAATACCAATACCAGACTTGCACTTCAGCTCCAAAAAGCAACTGTTTAAGATAGTTTCTAATGACTCCAAAGATAAAACAATCTGGAATCATGTACCAGAGGATCACAATTGCTCTCCTAGGAGCAACAGAAGCATCCCCAAACCAAATATGTCTCCCCTTTAGGAGTCCTTGAGTGGAGAACCAGTTTGACTTGGAAGGGGAGCTCTTTGTACAGCATAAAGTGGAGTCCATGCCAACTAACCATCCTCACACCCATCAGCTCATTACAGGTCTTCCATTTAGTTCTAAAGACAAGAGGCCATGCTCTGTCTTTAAACCAAATTCACTACATACAAAACTTAAGATGAGAGCCAGAGTTTACACTTGATGTTGATGTAAGAAATGGCATTCATAGATTAAAAAAAAAAAAACAACCCTGTGCTCTTGTTACATTTATTATTCTCTGAAAATCCCAAATAGGAAATTATCTGGCTTTCAACCCTGGAAAGGAAGCTTTAGTGAGTCCCCAAAGCATGTGATGAGAGGTGAAGAGGAAAATGGATGGGGAGGAAAGGCACAGGTTGAATTCCTCATCATTTTCTGAAGAAGCATGTGGTAACTGAGAGTCTCCACACATGCACAGCAAATGATTTAAGAATTCTGGTTGATGTTGCTTGATTAGAGAGCCTAAGGCATGTGTGGGGACAGAGTGGGGAAAATGCTGGAAAGAACAATGGTGTGTTGGTCAGAAAGTCTCCCATGATTGGCCATGTGCACCTAACAGTCATTTCATCTTTCTAGCCTCAGGTCCCATATCATTAAGAAACAGATAATATCTACATTATCAGTCTGGGAATGTAGGACTGTGATAAGTACTTCTCTGTTGTACTCAAGATCCTGGGTCCCATCCCCAGCACTGACAAAAGCAGTTGCATCAAGCTCAGAATTAAATGGTGTATCTCACTTGAAGACTTAAAACATAGTGACTTTTCAATAAATAAATGCAATTTCACTGGGAAATCCCTGGAAATGAGTGACTAAGTCACTGAATTTTAAAAAATCTAAAAAATGAAAATGTAGTTTAAGTGCACAGATAGTAAAATGAGCAATAAATATTTACTTACTGTATTCCATGTATTTTGTTAAGTACTGCACAGTCATTCATATTTAATATTACTAGCAGCCAATAAGGTAGATAATTATTCTAGTGTTACATACTAAGAAACCAAGACCAGACACCATGGCACGTGTCTATAATTTCACCTGGGGCTGAGGCAGAAAGATCATGACTTCCAAGCCAGCCTGGTCTATGTAATGAGACTGTCACAAAAGTGAAAACAAAGAAAGAAGCTGAGACATGGAGATATTGCATAACTTATCCACTGTCTAGTGGCTACTCAGTAATAAGAGCAGGGCTTTTACTGAGACTTCCAGAGTTGAAACTGCTGATGTATTTCTTCACAGATACTGAAACTGTTAGCAAGTACTACAAAAGGCAAACACTGGCTAGGAGCAATCATAATCACCCTAACACAAGCAACTCTTTCTCTTACAAGAGATTCTATATATAGTGTTACACTCTTCCATTCATGTTCTCATTAGCACAGTAGAAAGAGAGATGGTATAGTATAGTGTACAACTTGGGGAGGGTGATGTATATAGTTCTGTCATTCAGGACCTTGGGAATACAGCATCAATGCCTATTTCACATGGTTATGACGAATTGAACAAGTTAATATTTATAAACTCTTTAGGATATCTTCTAGTATGTAACTAGTGTCATGCATGCTTATTAGATAAATAGCTACATGATAAATGCAAAACTTAAAATCATGTTATTTTAATTTAAAATTAATATTTTAATAAAATTAAATTATGAATATGATCAGCATACATCCAGGATTTTCTGTATAAATTCTGTATGTAGGTGCTCTGCAGCTCATGGATTGGTTAGAAGCTAGATGCTCAGGCTTCTCAGTCCTCTCCCTGGCTTCCCTTCCCAAAGACCCAGGAGTGACTTGTCCACTGGGAGCAGCTTTCTCCAAGACCCCTGTAATAGACCCAGCTGCTCTCTCCTCTTTCCTGTTCTCTCAACTGTACAAAACCACTGTTAGCTCAACTTACCACTCTTCTGAATCAAAAAGCCTGTAATAGGCTGAAAAGTCATCAGAGTAGATGTGTGGCAAATTGCTGTGGCAATGTCTATAACTAGCTATGGTTTCAAACATAGCATTAAAAAACCTATAAAGCATACCACTAGCAGACCACATGTTGTCATGCAGGTGGGCAGAAACCAAGGAAGACAGGAGCTACCATGAACATGGTAAAAGACAAGAGAAAACCACACCCAGATGTTTTCCTAATTTTTTCTTGTGCTTGCATGCATCTCACTCCTTCATGTACAGATATATGCTAAGTCATCAAATGCCCTGAAGCAGAGGAAACACCCAGATTCCCAGGAGAATCTTCATGGCAATGTCTTGCCAAGAACATTCCCACAAAGCACAGCTCCTGAGACCTCTTCCAGTCCAAAGTTCTCCAATACATCCATGATTGGATGAAAGGTATTTGGAATGAAAATGAAGAGAACAGATTGTTTTAAAGATGTTATCCAACCCCCAGTCACACATTCCTTCACACCATGTCACCACCAAAATTCAACTAGGGACACAAATCAAAGCAGGAACTCTTTGGTCTTCATCCCACTCCAACTGAGACTAAACCTGCCCTGTGAAGTCTGGCAGATTTGACTTCTCTCTCTCTCTCTCCTTAGGACCCCAGCTCTTAGATAGAGAGCCCTCCTATTGCCCCAGGACTGCCCTTCACTTGGAATTTCTTTCTTTGGACTGCTTCCTGACAGAACTTTCCATCATGTCTCAGCAAGGTGTTCTGACCTATCCCACTAAGCTCCATTCTACTGGGGTCTTCAGCTTGTTCCTGCCGCATAAGATGATAGCTAATTACCCAATGAAACAACTTATGGAAAATCTAATGCAGACATTATGCTCTCTCTCATTCCAGGGCCATGTATTTTCAGGAGGGTCCTCTGAAGCCCTGTTAACTTATCTCAAGGAAAAACTACAACTGGTATGAACTTGTTTTCTGTCTTGAATGTTGGTGGACTTCATAGATTGTGTTTGTTCTTTGAAAACAGGGATTGGGTCCAGTTGAAACTTCTGTGAAATATTTTCTCTTAAGGCTAGGCTCACTAAGAGTATCTTCCTTCCCAATCCTGTATAGCAAATAGCAGAAATTGGTTGGCTTATGGTTTGTGTTTTATGTAAAGGCAGAAGAGTTGCCTGCAATAGAGGCAGAGAATAGACTACATATTCCTTGTTATTCAGATTATCTTAGTTGGTGGGAAGAGAAAGGATTCTTTCTATTCACCTCATTGTGGAATCTTGTCCTGACTATCTAACATCTACTTGACTTCAGTTATCAAACTTCAGGTTTTTTTTTTCTTTTTTGATCTATTTGGAGCTAAAAAAAGATGTCTATGTGAGCCACATGCA
Organism: Lophiomys imhausi; assembly: GCA_907164525.1. Classification (NCBI taxonomy): domain Eukaryota; kingdom Metazoa; phylum Chordata; class Mammalia; order Rodentia; family Muridae; genus Lophiomys; species Lophiomys imhausi. Next base: position 1,416,294 of record CAJQZJ010037357.1, on the reverse strand, counting down.
GAAGATTCCTCTTGAAATTAAAAAAAAATAACTCTAATAATTTCTATTTTATAAATGCCTTTTGAAATGCTGACATTTGACAGGAAAAGCTTTCAGATTTCATTTTTCCAGGCTTGTGACCTCTCACATACTTTGAATGATTCACTCAGTCTATTCACTCTCCAGGAATGTTGGCTTTGGCAAAGAACTGCAAGTCTCTTAAAATAAACACAACTGGGCTTTCATCTCACACCGATCACTGCTGGCTGCATATTTCACACACTGTGTGGCAGGATATGTTAAATTAAAGTCATAATCTCTCAAGTGAGATCCTGGTCCTTGTTAAGCCACTCAAGAATTACTCATGCATTAACTTCCCAAGAAGGGTATGAGTAAGATCTTCAGCCATTACCTCTCTCAGGTAATGAATGGTCTTATCCCCTCCCAATTATTCCAAGCCACAGTAAATTAAACTCAGCCAGTAAAATGGCATTTGGAAAGGAAGAAATCTTTTAAACATGTACATTCTAAAGAAATAAGCTAAATTACCTTATCACCTTTCTAAAGTGTAACTCAAAAGTTAAATCTTGTAAAGTCAATGTGCCCAGTCTATATGGATTAACAATATGTTCAACAACATGTAGATGTTTGAGTAGTTCAAGCAAATATATGACACAGAGCCCTTAGGAGCTTAAAGTCTTCCAGGATGAGCAAGACAAATGAGCACATGAAAAAAAAAATCTACGATAGAGGCCAGATGTATGAGAGTCCCATGGTAAGAGAACCTTTGCACTGTCAGATTTCTTGAGTTATGGTTAATAGCATATCTCTGGGCACCACTAAAATGGTTTTATTTTTCTTATCCAAAACATAGCCATAGAAAAGAGCTTTCTTTAAATGTCAAAAAATCCTTAATGAGGAGGTATAATGAAAGGGCCTTTGCACTTTAGTTCAGTGAAGTAGCTAAAACAAGACTGAAAATGTAGTAAACTACCAGTAGTTGAAGTCCACATTCACATTTCACAGTGGAAAGTTAGGGTTAGAGAGCAGCCTTTGTCCACAAAGAAGACCATCACTCAGCTCATGGGCACATGCCCAAGGCTCACTATTTTGCTTAGGAAAAAGTCAACATGGAAATATGCACAGTGTTAAAATGGCTATGTTTCCTTCTCCTAAGTGAACTCTTCACGAAATGTGCTTCTATTTTCCTCTGGGCAATCATAAAGGGAAGATACACACGATTTAGGAAATGGCAGTCTTTAGAGAAACAGGAAAGCATAAAATACCTTAGCACTGAGTTATTTTCCCATAAGGAAGCATTACCTTCACCAGAGGAAACACAAGGTAGCAAGACCTTTTTTTTTTTTCCAGCAACATCCAAACTAAAATGTAGACCCTCTCTGGGATGACATTTTGCTATGAAGATCTTGCCCTGAAGGAGAACTCAAGGCACAAGCAAGAGATCTTGTGGTGCAGTGTAGTGGTAATTGAGGTTCAGAGAAGTGGATTTATCTCCCCACTACCCTATTGTGTATGTCTTACACCTGTTTCTGTACATATGAGGGTAATACTGCTCTTGTTTTGGAGGTTTGGAAACTTGAGTCCCTGTTTGTGTCGAATCTTTCCCATTTCGGCAATAAGTGGTATGATTGAGGTTTTTGTTCTTCATCCACTAAGTTTCTACAATACTGTATTATACCTAGTATAATTCCCAAAAGTGCATTAAAGTAGATCTAGAGGAAATGAACTATCAACTAAGATGACATGGGCAACACAATTGAATCCAGAAGGTTCATGTAAGAGGGCTTTAAATAAAGGAGACTCCCACTAGGTTCTGAGAACAAATATAGAATGTAATAACACCTGTAGAATAATAACACAGCAGAAAGTACTTGCCACCTACAAGCCTAAGAAAAAAGGGAGGAAGGACCTTGTGTAATTTGGCACATGTAAAAGAGACAGACCACCCAGTGAGAGCTGAGTTTATGGAAGTCTCAACCACTATTTTGAGGACAGGGAGAACTACCCTGTCTGTATGCTTCCCTCTGTCCTACTTCATGGCTGGGCCTCTGTAAACTGAACCCAACAACAAGCATGGTGATATAGCTCATCAGATCCAAGAAGAGAGAAAGGAAGAGAATACTAGCAAGTTGGTACTTAGTTGGTAGAGTGCTCGGTTGTGCTCTGCAATACAGTCTGATTATAGTAGGTCTCAAGAAGTATTGCATGGCAGCCCTCAAAAGGAAGCAAAGGAAAGCAGCATGCATGGAATACTGCTGCCAAGGGTGAGCTCTTTATTGTTGCTTTTAATCTTCCATGCTGCCAATTTTTGTTTTGCTTCTTCCCGTAGAGCTGTCCTTTGATATTTATTTTGGTCTCTCCCACCTACCGACCTCCCACTGAGAATGAATCTACACAGGGAGTCCATGACAGGTTAGTTAACCTTCTTGATCCTAGTTTTGTTTCTAACAATGCAGGGTGTGGAGCAGACTTTCTTCCAATCATAAAAATGAAGCAACTAAATAAATTCCTACTAGTTCTTGCTTCTAAAGATTTTAGAAGAAGGAATGATCAAAATGAGGGCATGAAGATGAAGATGTTTTAAAAGAAAAAATTTTTTAAATATCTGAAGGGATGGCTTCAAAATATATACTTTTAGGGACGTCTAATTCTCTGAATATATTCAAAGAAACTTTCAGAATGTTTACATACGGACTAAGAAATGGGAAATACTCATCAATGAAATCCATCACTATTTTCCACTTTACTTTCCCCAAGAATTAGAACTTTTTTCTAAAACAGTTGTAGTTGCCTAGATATTAGTTTTATTCATTGTTGATCATATCTGCTACTGGTGAAGAATCACAGTATTCTGCCTTTCTGTGATTCTGGAGATCTTAGTTTATAATTACTAAAAGGAAAAGGAACTGCCACAGTGATTCTTCTAGGGGAGTCAGAAATAGCAAAATTTCAGAAAGAATGATTTGAGCATACTTACCTTTTTTATTGCATGACCAAAAATATTTTTTATTGGACAAGATTTATTTGAGTGAACAAAAGACATATATTTTCTAAACTTAGTTATCCTATGTGAGTTTTTAAGTGTTTTCAAATTTGACAATGCTGTTTTCTTTGATAAGTAGCATCTGTGTTCTCCAGTTAGGTTTGCCTAAAATTATAATTGGCTAAACTTTAAGGTCAGACCTCAGTTTTTGTGTACACACACATACACACACATGCGCGAGTGTGTGTGTGTGTGTGTGTGTGTGTGTGTGTGTGTATGTGTGTATTTCCCTATATATTCTCCAAAACTATGAAGCGTTCTCCTGTATTTCTGTACGAAGTATTTTTGGTGGTTGAAGAATAGACAGCTAGAGTCTCATAGTTAAATTTTGAGTTGTTTAGGAATCAAGAGAGTGTTATAGATCTAAGAAGATACTCTTAAAAGTGTGTTGCAAGATAGTATGAATGTTGAGTCAGATATAGACCTTTAAACTCATGGAGATGGTTAGATAGTAGAATGTTAAAGTCAGGGGCCAAATATGTATGAACTGGACATTGGGAAGGTATACTGGGCCATTTAACTCTCATAAATGTGGCATATTTAATTCTGCTGTTTTGTATGGTATTTACTGTTATAAGAGAAGGAACCATCTGTTGGACTGAAAGGGGAAACTTCTGGGGGGAAGAGGGTGGAAGGGCGGGATAGGAAGGGGGAATAGGGAAGGGTTTGTGACTGAGATGTAACTTGAAGAAAAAAAAATAAAGTATTTTGAAAAAAAAAAGAAGTATTTTTGGATAGTGTTTTTTTTTTTCATGTTCCCCATGACACTTTATTGTGAAAAAGATAATGTGAACAGAACGTTTCTATTACAGAGTTAGTTTGTAGCCCTCTTGTCCTTCCTCTTCAACAGATGCAGTTGAGTAAGCAGGAAGAGGCACTGAAGACCCAGTGACTGTTAGCAATGAGTCTTGGAATAAATTCCAAATACAGGCACTAAATAGATTTGGAGGCACTCTGGGTCACAAAATAACAGCTTCTTAAGATTTTTTTCAGAGAAGGTTCACTACATGAAGTTATACCAGTGGTTCTTTATGCCTGTTATTGACTAAGAGCATAAGCTAGAATACTATCATATATGGGAGAAGCTGGGGAAGACTCTCGCATCAAGGGGTTGACGACATACACAGTTGGAGTGACCAGGACAGACCTGTTGCAATGGAGGATGCTTTGGATGGCAAAGTGAAACATGGCCCATGCTATGCTGAATTCCAACAAGGAAAATATTGGTAGTATACCTGCAATTCCTCTCCCAGAAAGCACCATCCAGTAGTCTTGATAATGGTAGTCATTGATGATCAGATAGCACAGAAACAGAACCAGTCCAGCAAAGACAAACATAACATTAGTAATGTTTATTGCCAGTGTGCTTTTCACCAGACAGTGAGAGAATTGCCTGAATGCTGATATGGATATTGTGCCAGAAAGAATGAAAGAGACTCCACCACAGAATGGATATCCACCAACAAAAGCAGTAAAGGAAAATGCACAAGACATATAGTAATAGGTGCTCAGCAACCTGAGAACAACTCCAAAGTCAGTGTGCATCAATCCAATTATGATTTGGACTCTCCCAAGTGCTATTACTGCAACTTTAAAATTGGTGGTTGTTGTTCCTAAAGCTGGATTTACCATTGGCATGTTTTCTTGACCCAGCTGATTGGTAGGGAAGATTCCTCCAGGCAGAGACTCTCTACATAAGGCAACAGCATAGTTCTCACTCCTCCATGATCTCCTAACTGTGCAGGTACTATGGCATGACTCTTTCATGTACTATTACAATTCCTACTTCTTCAGTTGTCTTCTCAATTCCTTCTTAGCTAGAGGTGGGAGTTTATGAGTCCTTCCCCCATCCATGCTGGGGTTTTTGGCTGGTTTAATCTTGGAGTTTGGCTGGCTTCATCTTGCACATGTCTACAAGTAGTCCCAGCTGCTGTGAGTTGGTCCGTGCACAGCAGCTTGCAGAAGGACTAGGTACATCCTCCCCCAATGAGGCCAGACAAGGCATCCCAGCTAGAGGAAAGGAATCCAAAGGCAGGCGACAAAGTCAGGCAGCCTCCGGACTCCACTTGAATTGTTAGGGAACCCACATTAAGACCAAGCTGCACAACTGCTACATATGTGTAGGGGGCCAAGGTCCAGGCCATGCATGCTGTTTAGTTGATGCTTCAGTCTCTGTGAGCCCCCATGGACCCAGGTTAGTTGATTCTGTAGATCTTCTTTTGGAGTTTTTGACCCTTCTGCTCCCACAGTCCTTCCCTCCACTCTTCCAACAAGACTCTGAGTTCTGCCTAATGTTTGGCTGTGGGTCTCTGCATCTGTTTCCATCACATGCTGAATGCATCCCTTAAGAATATAGTTATGCTAGGCTCCTGTCTGCAGAGAATCATTAATAGTGTCAAGGGTTGGCTCTCCCCCATGGGGGGTGGGTCTCAAGTTGGGCCAGTCATTAGTTGGCAATTCCCTCAATCTCTGCTCCTTTATCCCTGCACATTTTGTAGGCAGGACGGATTTTGTGTTGAAGGTTTTGTGGATGGGTTGGTGTTCTCCTCCATCCACTGGAAGTCCTGCCTGGCTATAAGAGGTGGACCCTTCAGACTCCATATGCCACACTACTAGAAGTCTCAGCAAAAGTTATCCCCATATACTGCTGGAAGCCTCCCCCATCCCAGGTTTCCAGCTAGTTCCAGAGATTGCACCCCAACAATTTCTATTCAATCTCCCAACCCTTTCCCCCCTGCTCTCTCCACATCAGATTCCCACCCATGTTCCCCTCCCTACCCCAATTCCCAGCCAGTTCCTTCCCTCTGTCCACCTCCAATGTTTATTTTATTTCCTCTTCTGAGTAAGACTCAAGAATCCTCCCTAGGGACTTCCATATTACTTAGTATCTTTGAGTCTGTGAATTGTAGTAGGGTTATCCTGTACTTTATATATAATATTCACTTATAAGTGAGTACATACCATGCAAATCTTTGTGGCTCTCATTTACCTCACTCAGGATACTATTTTTTTTTCAGGATACTATTTTTAGTTCTATCCATTTGAATGCAAATTTCAAGATGTCTTTGTTTTTAATAGCTGAGTAGAATTTCATTAGGTAAATGTATCATATTTTTCAACATTTATTTGTTTATTCAAGTTACATCTCCATCATAGCTCCCTCCCTCCTCCCCTCCTGGTCCCATTCTTCCACTCTTCCTTCTCTCCCTCATTTCCTTCTCCTTCAGTGAGAGGAGCCCCCACATATCAACCCCCCTCAGTTTATCAGTTACATTTTCTTTATCCATTCTTTATGTGAGGGATATTAGGTTGTTTCTAGTTACTGGCTGTTATGAATAAAGCTGCTATGAACATAGTTGATCAAGTGTCCTTGTAGTACATTGGAGCATCTTTTGGGTAAATACTCAGGAATGTATGGCTGGGTCGTGAGGTACCCAGTTTTCTGAGAAAACACCAGACTGATTTCCATAGTGGCTGTACAAGTTTGCACTCCTACCAGCAATGGAGGAGTGTTCCCCTTGCTCCACATCCTCGCCAGTATGTTCTGTCACTTGAGATTTTTATCTTGGCCATTCTGATGGGTATAAGATGGAATCTTAGAGTCATTTTGATTTGCATTTCCCAGATGACTAAGGACATTGAGCATTTCTGTAAGTGTTTCTGAGCCATTAGAGATTCCTCTGTTGTGGATTCTCTGTTTAGCTCTATACCCCATTTTCTAACTGGATTATTTGGTTTATTGGTGTCTAATTTCTTAAGTTCTTTATACATTTTGGATATTAGCTCTCTGTCAGATGTAGGGTTGGTGAAGATCTTTTCCCATTCTGTAGGCAGCTGTTTTGTCCTAATGACTGTGTATTATGTCTTACAGGAGCTTTTTGGTTTCACAAGTTCCTGTTTATTAATTGTTGATCTTAGTGCCTGAGCTGTTGGTATTCTAGTCAGAAAATTGTCTCCTGTGCCAATGTGTTCAAGGCTATTTCCCAAATTTTCTTCTATTAGGTTTAGTGCATTCGGTTTTATGTTGACATCTTTGATCCACTTGGACTTGAATTTTGTACAGGATGATAAATATGGATCTATTTGCATTCTTCTACATGCAGACATCCAGTTAGACCAGCACCATTTGTTGAAGATTCTTTCCTTTTTCCATTGTATGGTTTTGGCTTCTTTGTCAAAAATAAAGTGTCCATAGGCGTGTAGCTTTATTTATGGGTCTTTGTTTTGAATCCATTGGTCAACTTGTCTGTTTTTATGCCAGTTCCATGCTGTTTTTATTACTATTACTCTGTAGTACAGCTTGAAATTAGGGATGGTGATACCTCCAGAAGTTCTTTTATTGTACAGAATTGTTTTAGCTATCCTGGGTTCTTTCACTTTTCCTTATGAATTTGGGAATTGCTCATTTAAGGTTTGGAACTGTGTTGGAATTTTGATGGGAGTTGCATTAAATCTGAAGATTGCTTTTGGTAAGATGGCCACATTTACTATGTTAATAATACCATTCCATGAGCATGGAAGATCTTTCTATCTTCTGATATCTTCTTTGATATCTTTCTTCTGAGACTTGAAGTTCTTGTTGTATAGGTCTTTCACTTGCTGCTTAGAGTTACATCAAAATATGTTATATTATTTGTGGCTATTGTGAAGGTTGTTGTTTCTCTAATTTCTTTCTCAGCCCATTTATAGTTTATATAAAGGAGAGCTACTGCTTTTTTATTTAATTTTGTATCCAGTCACTTTGTTGAAGGTGAATCAGCTGTAGGAATTCTCTGGTAGAATTTGGGAGTCACATATGTATGCTATCATATCATCTTTGAATAGCAATACTTTGATTTCTTCCTTTCCAATTTGTATCACCTTGATCTCCTTTAGTTGTCTTATTGCTCTAGATAGAACTTCCAGTATTACAGTGAATGGATATGGAGAGAGTGGACAGCCTTGTCTTCTTGTCCCTGATTTTAGTGGAACTGTTTTAAGTTCCTCACCATTTAATTTGATGCTGGCTATTGACTTGCTGTACATTGCCTTTATTGTGTTTAGGTATGCACCCTGTATCCCTGATCTCTCCAAGACTTTTAACATGAAGGAGTGCTGTGATTTTTGTCAAAGACTTTTTAAGCATCTAATAAGATGATCATGGGACTTTCCTTTCAGTTTTTTTATATGGTGGATTATATTGATGGATTTTCATATATTGAACCATCCCTGAATACCTGGGATGAAGCCTACTGGATCATGGTGGATGATGTTTTTGATATGTTCTTGTATTCAATTTGCCAGTATTTTATTGAGTATTTTTGTATCAATGTTCACAAGGGAAATTGGTCTGAAATTTTCTTTCTTTGTTGAGTCTTTGTGTGCTTTAGGTATCAGAATGACCATGGCCTCATGGAATGAATTTGGCAATGTTTCCACTGTTTCTATCTGTGGAATAGTTTAAGGAATATTGGTATTAGTTCTTCTATTTCCTTACAGGTTATATGACATGTAAATTGTTTACCTGATCTTGACTTAACTTTGGTTAAGTGGTATCTATCAGGAAAATCATCCATTTATTTTAGATTTTCCAATATTGTGGACTACAGGATTTTTGAAGAATGACCAAATGATTCTTTCAATTTTCTTGGTGTCTGTTGTTACATCCCCCCATCATTTCTGATTTTGTTAATTTGGATACTGTCTCTCAGCCTTTTAGTTAGTTTGACTAAGGGTTTGTCTATCTTGATTTTCTCAAAGAACTAGTTCTTGGTTTCGTTGACTCTTTATATTGTTCTCTTTGTTTCTCATTTGTTGGTTTCAGCCATGAATTTATTTCCTGCCATCTATTTCTCTTGGGTGTGTTTGCTTCTTTCATTCAAGAGCTTTCAGATGTGCTGTTAAGTGCCTAGTATGAAATCTCTCCAATTTCTTTATGAAGGCATATAGTGCTATGAACTTTCCTCTTAGCACTGCCTTCATTGTGTCCCATAAGTTTGGGTGTGTTGTGCTTACATTTGGATTGAATTCTAGAAAGTCTTTAATTTCTTTATTTCTTCCCTGACCCAATGGTCATTGAGTAGAGAGATGTTCAGTTTCCATGAATTTGTAGGTTTTCTGTTGTTTCTGTTGTTGTTGAAGTCCAGCTTTAATCCATGGTGGACTAATAAGATACAAGGAGTTATTTCAATTTTCTTGTATCTGTTGAGGCTTGCTGAGAAGAATGTATACTCTTTTGTGTTTGGGTAAAATGTTCCCTAGATATCTGTTAGGTCCATTTGACTCATAACATCTGTTAGTTTCATTATTTCACTGTTTAGTTTCTGTCTCAATAACCTGTTCATTGGTGAGAGTACGGTATCGAAATCTTCCATTATTAATGTGTGGGATTCAATGTGTGATTTAAGTTTTAGTAATGTTTATGTTACAGATGTAAGTGCCCTTCCATTTGGGGCATAGATGTCCAGAATTGAGATGTCATCTTGGTGGATTTTTCCTTTGATGAGTATCATGTGTCCTTCCCCATCTCCTCTGATTACCTTTGATTGAAAGTCTATTTTATTAGATATTAGAGTGGCTACTCCAGCTTGCTTTTTGGGTGCCTTTACTTTGAAAATCTTTTTCTAGAACTTTACTCTGAGGCAATATCTATCTTTGTTACTGAGGTGTATTTCTTGTATGCTGCAGAATGATGGGTCCTGTTTTTACATCCATTCTGTTAGCCTGTCTTTTTATTGAGGAATTGAGTCCATTGATGTGGAGAGATAGTAGTGACCAATGATTGTTAGTTCCTGTTATTTTGATGGTGGTGGTGGTGGTGGTGGTGTGGTGTGGTGTGTGTGTGTGTGTGTGTGTGTGTGTGTGTGTGTGTGTGTGTGTG